>PVJO010009291.1:0-70320 GCA_004026905.1 Hystrix cristata
ATCTACAAATTTGCTGAGACATATACAGTATTTTGTAAAGCATAATATATTTAATTTCTCCATCAAGTCCACCATGGGCAATCAATAGTAAGGCTTTTATAATTCTACAGTGAGGGCACTGAAGTTCAAGTGATTTCACTGCTTTCTTAAAATAGTTTTGTATAATCTTGCAAGAGCACAAAAAAGTCACTTAAAAAAAACAACAACTTCAGTTTGTCTCATTTTGAGATATTTTCTTTACTCCTTCCATGAGCTGATCTGGATAGTGATGGCCATTCCACTTGAAAGTGAAAGTTTCTTCCTCTCACTCGTGAGAGGAAAACTGTGTTCTATCACAACAGGCATTTTCTCAGAAGTTCAAAAAGGCAGCACCTTTTTAGAAAAATATATCTAGCTAAGCTTTTCCCCAATTGTACTTGCATTACACAGTAATAATTAATCTAATCTACCTGTAGGCAAACCCGCAATTAAAAAAACCCTCAGTGTGCTTTTGTGCCAAAGCAAGGACAGAATAACAGCGATCTTAACCCTGAAGCCTGTGATATTTGTGTCAAAGAAACAGCCCGTCTGCTCTGCATGGTTAAAGAAGCCTGGTTTATCAGGTAGCATCCCATACGATTCCGCAAGGCAGTAGGTCACTTGGTTAACTGTGGGAGGAAAGGAAAAAAAACAAAAAACAAAAAACAGTGTAATTGAAGAAATACACTGAGTTTAACAACACGAGAAACAAGTTGGAAGGAGGGTTAGGGGTGTAGCTTAGGGGCAGAGCACTTGCCTAGCATGAGCAAGGCACTGGGTTCGATTCTCAGAACACATGTACTTGTACACACATGCACACACACACACACACACACACACACACGTGCACGAAGAAAAGGTAAACACATATTATTTTCATATAATTAACAGTTACAGGGAAATTGCACCTAATATTATCTCCTTTTTGCTTCTACTCTTCCAATACATTTTTCTACTCAGTTATAATTCTGTTTTAAATTATTTTAGATCTGGTGCATGCCCTATACCCAGGTGGCTGATACAGCATTCTACAGAATTAAGTCAGCAGTGATGAGATGAACTAGAGTCATATGGTGGCTGAGGAATATGCAAGAAGGAAAGGCTATGAGTTATTTCAAAAAACTAGACATAACCAACAGCAGAGTGTGAAGAAAAGAGATGAATTAAAGACTAAGAGGCTTTAAGCCTGCTTCAAATACATGGGTGACATTCACAGCCAGTCAAGTCAGTGCTAGGTCTCAGCTTCCACATTCTAATCTAGAATCTAGATTCTAATCCAGGGGTTACACTCGAGGTCGACCTGGCAATTGGAACAGGCTTTAGAATTTAAAAAAAACAAAGTCCCAATCCACAGGCTAGGTAATATGAAAGCTGCTTAATTTCTTTGAGCTTTATTCATCTGTAAAATGAAGACTTGATGAGATATTACTTTCCCTTAAGAAAGGATTTAAGTCTTGTAACTATCTTAGCACATAGTATAACATTTTTGAAGAAAAATCCATCAAAAACAAAAGGGGGGAACATAGCTGAGAAGTTTATTTTTACATCAATGATATCAAATAATTTTCAATTTCAAAAAACAAAACTAGGTTGAGGATTTAGCTTAAGTGGTAGAGCACTTGCCTAACAAGAGCAAGGTCCTGAGTCCAATCCCCAGTATCAAAAAACCCAAAACCAAAACAAAACAGAAAAACAAAAACCTATGCTAATGTAATCAAAGAAAAAATTAGCAAAGTTTTATATGAACCTATTTAAATTTAAAAAAAGATGTAAACTACTAGTTGGTTAAAATATTAAGAGCTAAATATATGGCATGTATAACAACCTGTGATAATAAAATCTGACATGGAACTAAATATTATGTTTATTAATATTATTATTAGAACCAGTTATTCTAATATATAAAGTAACTACAAGTCATCTATGAAGACCAGCTATAAATGATATCCTCGATGGGGCAAAGAATTAGATTTCTGATTTTAGTAAATGTTATCTAATCAGTTTTACATGTTAAAAAGAATAGCACTTCAATCCTTACCTAGTTTTTCCAGATGTATTTTTAACCACTTTCCGGAAAGACTGATTTGCAGTGGATCTTGTAGAAAGAGTTCGAGGTGATGCACGAACAAAACTAGATGGTGGATTTTTAGGGATCTTCTTTACTAAATGAGTTACCCATTTTTTTTGTTCATCCTGAGAACATGCTAACAGCAGCATATCTCTTGCTGATGTTACATCATAACTTACTACATTTAAAAAAAAAGCACAATTAAAGCCATGTAATAATAAAAAACCAAACTTATCAAATACATATTTCTTCAAATTCTTAAACCTTTAAAAGATTTACTATGCTTAATTATCCATGAACTTCATTCCTTTCGCAATTTAATTAAAATAAATCAAAACCAATAAAGTAAACCAGAAATACAAAAAAAAATAGAGAAGTGAAACAAATCAAGTTATTTATAGAACACAAGTTTCTTATCTTAAAATAGTCATAGTCTGTGTTATTTTCCTTCAAGTTACCGCTAACTATAGGACATTTTGTCTTCAATATAGCATGTTGGTCCCAGGAGAGAAATAAACAAAAATAAGCAAAAGGGAAAAATTAAAAGGAGCAATGTATCAGAACTCACCTATATAATATTTGCTCTAACTTATAATAATTTCCTTTTTTATAAATTTTTTACCAAGAACATGTATTGGTACATTGGATACATAATGATCATAATCAACATGGTTATTTTGTATCTGTACATGATACATCTTGGTTCCCCCCTCTTCCCCTCCCCTCCCTTCTACTCACCCACCCCTCTCTATTTGCAACAAGTTTATTTACATTTTTCCATTTTTTTCCCTTTCATCTTACTTTTCTTTTAACCTTACAATAATTTCATAGTGGCAAGGGTTTTTTTTTTTTGGAGACAGGGTCTCCCTATGTAGTTCAGGCGGCCTTAAACTTGCAGCAATCCTCCTGCCTCAGCCTTCCGAATGCTGGGATTACAGGTGTGCATCAGGATGCCCAACCGTTGTGGCAAGGGCTTTTTTAGGGGATAAGCTGTTTGATGCAGTGATGCACACCTGTAATCCCAGCTCTCTGGGAGGCTGAGACAGGGAAGACTGCGAGCTGAAGTCCCATCTCAAAGAAAAACAATAAAATGGGCAGGAAACATAGCTCAGTGGCAGACCATCCACGGGTTTTATCCCCACATGCAAGAGCATGCAAGAGGTGTGGGAGGGCTTCCTCTTCCTCTTTTTTAAAAGCTAACCCTGTAGCTATGAAATGATACCTGTGTGTTGTTCCACCAGAGTCGAAATATTATTTCTTTCTTTTCTTTCTTTTTTTTTTTTGGTGCTGGGGATAGAACTCAGGGCCTTGTAAGGCAAGCACTGTAAACACTGAACTAAATTCTCAGCCCTCGAAATATTACTTCTTATAAGCCTCCTCTCCTGCTTGGTTTAAAAATTGCTACAAATGAAGAAGCTATTTCATTGGCACTTAAAACAACTAGTAATAGGTTGTAAGAAGTGATTCTCATGCCTTACCTTTACATGGAGAAATCAGGTCCTCTTTCTTGTCTAAGTGATCTCTGTGGCACTTAACATGGCATCTTCGACACTCTAGGGCAGGGGGTGGCTTAAAAACATGCCACAGGGGTTTGGCACAGGCCTCGCAGTTGGCAGGAAAGTGGTAGAGTGTAGGAATGAACTCATGGCCCTTGTGATTTTGGAAATTAGTTTTTTCTGCTTGCTGTACTGGCTCCATCTCTACATCTTTTCTACATTCACCTTCATTTGCATATAGTATCTACACTCGAGAAGGGTGAAATGAAGAAGATAAAAGATTTTAATCTGTGAGTAAAGTTCAAATGCATAAAACCATCGGTAGACTTTTACATTTACTTCACAAAAGCACTTAGTATTTAGGTAAAAAGGCCTTTGAAATTATAATTTCAATTTTTACCTGGAATATTTTAGGAATTTCTTCAGTTTCAGCTCTGTATACATCGCCTTGGGTTACAGGTCGAACATGAAACAATTTACTAAAATGATAATAAATATCATGTAAGCCATTGTAAAAACTTCTTTATGACAAAAGACAGACATTTCACTGAAGAAGATGTATAAGCTACAAATAACCAAATGACAAGATGTTTGATATCTCTAGTCATTAGGAAAATGTAAAAACCACAATGAGAGCTGAGTGTGATGGTGCACTCCTGTAATCCCAGCACTTGGGAGGCCAACGCAGATCCTGTGACTTCAAGGCCAGTCTGAACTACACAGTGAGACCCTGTCTCAAAAACAAAACAAAACCAAACCAACGACAGAACCCCCCCACAATGAGTTTCACTATGTACACCTATCAGAATTTAAAAAATAAAGATAGTAACATCATAAAAAAAAATGCTGGTGAGGATGCAGAGAGGTTGGATTGCTCATATAATACTGGTGGGAAATATAAAACGGCAGATCCATTCTGAAAGAGAGTATGGTCAATTTCTCACAAAACTAAACATACATTTACTATATGACTCAGGAATAACAGTCTTTTGGCTTTATTCTGGAAAATAAGATTGGCAGCTATACGAAAACCTGTACGTGAATGTTCATAGTAGCTTTAGTCATAATAGTAGCCCCAAATTGGAAAGAACACAAATGAATGGTTAAACAAACTGATTTCCATCCATGTCACAGTGTAACAGTTGTTCCTTGGTCTCCTCTGGGGACTGGTTCTGGAACCCATGGTAAATACCAGAATCCAAAGATGCTTAAAGTCCTTCCATAAAATGGTATAGTATTTGCAAATAACTTATGCATATCCTTCCATATAGTCTAAGTTATTTCTAGGTTACCTGTAATACCTAATACAATGTACATGCTGTATACACAGCTGGTATACAGTATTGTTCAGGGAATAAGGACAAAAACATCTGTACATGTTTACTATAGAGAGAAATTTTTTCCTTAATATTTTTGATCTACAGTTGGTTGAATCCTTGGATACAAAACCTGCACGTATGGTGGAAGGTCAACTGTACAACTTTAACAATAATAAAAGCAAATCAATTACAACTTGGATTATTTCAAGGAAGTTATGTAGAGTGGGGAAAAACTAATCACAAAAAATTAGGTAGAGAACAGAATAATTTGCCAGGAATCAGAAAGAGGTGAAGGAAGGATGCTCCTGTGGCTATAAAAGGGTAGCACAAGAATCACTGTGATGGAATTATTCTGTATTTCGACTGTGGTGGTGGTCCATATGAATATAAACTGTATATAAAGTCATATAGATAGGAAAAAAGGAAAAATATCATTGTTTGGGAAAGATCTGATTGTCTATGTGGGAAAGCCCCATGGAACTGACTCAAAAATGAAAAAAACTAAAACAAAACAAAAACCAAAAATCAAACAGAAAGAATGAGCATGTGAAAGATTTTTAACATCATTAGTAATGAGGAAAATGGAAATTAAAACAACAGTGAACATTTCATAGCCACCAGAAGAGCTTTAAAAAATGAACACGAAGCAACTTATATGCATATATTGCTGGTGGCTATAAAACAGTATAATCAATTTTGAGAACTACTTGCAAGGATTTTTAAAAAGTTAAATACAGATCTACTCTAGAATTCAAGATTCTCTTCCTATTTTACCCATGAGACATGAAAATTTAAATCAACAAAAAGAATGTGTATAGCAATCTTATTTACAATAACCCCAACAAATGTGTCCATCAAGGGGTTGGGAATTTAGCTCAATGGTAGAGCACTTGTCTAGCCAGTGCAAGGCCCTGAGTTTGAATCCTACTCCCCGCATCAATAGAAGAACGGAGAAACCGTGAAATATCCAGTGGCATCCTACTCAGCAAAAGCAAAAAAAAAGTTGGGTATGGTGGGTTTGCCTGCAATCCCAGCACTTTGGGAGGTTGAGGTAGGACCATCACAAGTTTGAGCCCAGCCTGGGAAACAACCCCACCACCACCAACAACAACCAATCCCCCTCAACAAAAACCAAAAAACAAAAAAGAAAAACCCAAACCAACAACCACCCCCTTACAGTAGGCAAATACAATGCCAAAGGTAAATCTCAAAAACACTAGGTTGAGAGAGGGAGGCCAGGTACAAAGTGTCCATACTATACAATTATACTTACATGAAGTTCCAGAATAGGCAAAACTCATCTCAGTGATAGAAAGCAGATCAGGTAATGGAAATGGTCGTATTTTGTATTGCGTGGTGATTACATGAGTGTTTATAATTGCCAAATTTCACTGACTTCAACACTTAAGAGCTATAGCTATGAATTTTATATGAAATCACACCTTAATAGAAAAAGGAGCAAATCTTCTCTTATCCATCTAAAAAGTATTTAACATAGTTGAAAGATGTGTCTTTCATACTAATGTTACCTGTTTTTCTACTTAAGCTAATCACAACTAATGCTTAGGAAAAAAAGGGATATAAAATATCAGAAATTTCTAGGACCTGCTCAGTTTTGTTAACATTCTAACCATAATGAGCTCTGCAAATATTAATTGCAAAGGAATGGTAATACCTCACTTAAGTTTGTACTTCTCTTGAAAAGCACTTGCCTTACTTCACTTTGTATTTTGTTGCAATTTTACCTTTTCTATTACTCAACCCTCAGCTTCTTAAATATGGAACGAACTTACCTTCATACGTACTCCAGCACCTCTAATAATACAGGCAGCATTTTAGGAAGATTATAAAGGAGAAAACTATCCTTATTAGGCCTCTTTGTTATATTACTAAAAAAGAATAGATATGTTTATATTTCTCCTCAATTGTGACCAAAGATCCTGTACTTTTTGAGATGTTCTCTGAACCTGAAACCATTAAATATTTAAAATATAAAATTTGATTTTCAAGTACATGAACCAAGCATGCAAAATTTTCTTTCTCACATTTTGCTAAAGACTTTAAGTTTGTTAAGAAAACAAAGTAATATTGAATAACACAAAATGTAAAATAACTCTAATCGTAAATTCACAGTCAATTGATTTAAAAGGCAACTTACTCTATGTCCAATACCATAGATGGATTAGATTGTTCCTTGTCTTGTTCATCATTATAGAACAAAATTTTTTTGCTGCTTACTACAACATACTGAAATGAGAAAAAGGGAAGAGTTATAAAAGGAACATTAACTTGGTTTAAAGTATAGATTATACTGTATTAATCTAAAATCAATGTTAGTAATAGAGCAGTTAATACAAATTTTATCCTTTAAAGTAAAATATGTAAGAAAATTTATGAAAAATATTAGGCACATAGTACCTGTTTCTTCCAGCCGTATCTTTTGATATTTCCCCTATTTGGTACAGAAAGCCAACCTTCAATTCTTGACTCTAGGAGAAAAAGAACATACAGCAGTCAGTCTTAAATTGTAACCAATGAAAAACTATTTCAAGTCATCTGACAGCATGCAGCAACAGGCAATTAAAAACAGCTAAATGAATAAATGCTATAATTTGCTCTTCCATGCTTCAATCACACAAATCAATTTTAATGGCCATACAAATATTGCAGAAAAAAATCCCAAGCCACCTTTCCCATGAAATAACATTTAGTACTCAATTACAAAAGTATGAAGTAACAATGTCTTTAAGAGCCAGGCAAGACTGGAATGGATTGCAGCTTACATGGGATATGATACAGAAAACTTTAAATATCACTTAACATTCAGATAAAAATATTTAGCAAAAAGAAAAAAAAAAAGAACTATGCAGCAAGTGGAACAAATCAGAGCCATGATTTACACAAGAAAGAGCAAGCAAAAGTACAGAAGTATCCTATTACTCACAGAAGACAAGAATAGAAGATAAATAAATAAGGAATGCAGGCAGAGTCAACTAGATATAAAGAATAAGAGACAAGCATTTTATTTGTTTTCTCAGTACAGTATTCTGATCATTTTTTTTGGTAAAACACAACAATTTCAATAAAATTGTCCAAATTTGATTGGAGGGGAACTTAATTCTACAAGTAAGTCCAATTATAATCCTTCTCAAATTAAGAACAAGTAAAGGCTTTTAAATTTGCAATATTATAATTTAATGAACAGAAAAAGGGCACAAAACTCAGGTGACATACCGCTAAACTTATACCAGTGTGTGCATGCCATAAATTTCTTCACTATTTCAATCAAGACTTTTCTTTTATAATAACCATCACTACATTAAACATAAAGTTTATTAGAAATATCTGGGGGATAAAGATGGTATCATTAGAAACGACTATCAGGCTGCAGATTAGAAAGCTCAAGTTAAGTATTTTAAGTATCTGATATTTAAAAGATAAAAGAATAGCAAGGTAACCACTTTTAAAGTTTGATGCTATAATGTCACCAATTATACTACAGCTCGAATCATGACCTTCTGGGAGTATTATTGCCCCTCTCCCCATAATTTAAAGCTGTAAAATTTAGTCTTACAGTAATGGTTAACAACAGATGACATTTACTAACATTTATTAATTGCCACATGCTTGACAATTAGTATCTCATGTTTAAACTTTATATAGTCCCATGACTACAGGATATTATATTCTTAGGATTATAGGATAGGTTTTAGTATCATCTTCCAGTTACAAAAGATGAGACTGTTTAGGAAGGTGAAGTGCCTTGTCTCAAGCTACTCTATCAGTATCAAGCTCTAGGGTTCACACCCAGGCTGATTTTCTGAATTTGTTTTTAGAGCACAATGTTAGTTTGTCCCCAAACAAACTTTGCAATTCACCGAAATGTGGCTAATGTTTCTCTGTTCCTACTTCCACCATGTATTTAATGTCTCCAAACTTCTGTTCATGCTATTCTCATTCATATAAATCATAGTTGTTAAGCGGGAGGAAATGAAGAGATAACAAGTTTAAAAATAAGTTCTCCTAACTTTTTTCTTGCTTTCTGCTATTTAGTTCATGAATAATGATTTTATTTCCTCAGATAGTTCCTTGGTAAGTTTTGCGACAGCAGGGACCATATCCTAATACTTGTTTTATATACCCTACAGCATCTGACACCGGAAGAGGTGCTGGATAAATATTTGCCGATTACTTGCTATTCTGTATTTTTTCTGAATTAGTCAAATAAGTCATTATCTGTAAATAACAGTTACAATTTAAAAATCAAACAGGCAGCTTTATATTAAATAGCATGCAGAAGGTTGCTGATCATATGCTGATCACTCATAAATATTTTACCTTACAAAAAAACAAAACTGATTAGGAATTTTCCTATTAAGGTGGCAAAAACTGTAGCTCATCTTAAAGTGTAGTTTGATAAACATTAAGAAAAACAAGACTTGGAATAAAAAGTAGTCTTAATATTTGAGGATACAATTACAGTTGTTTTACAACAGTAATTCCTCACTGAAAATAAAAGCCCTTGAAATTTTGACATTTAAACAAAATTGTGTACTCCAAAATATCCCAACTCCTCCAGTTATTTCTCTGTGAAAACAGATACCACAAATATTCATGCTTTCTAGCTGTAGGTTTGTGTTAGCAATTAAACTAAGCTCAGTGATAACAGATAAAAAATACACACTAGCTTCTTTGTTTCCTTTCCTTACTCTTACGTTAGATGCAAGTTAATAAACCTACTAGTTTTTTATATGAAGATATCCTTCAAAACCAGGACTAGTTGCAACCTAAGTGGCAATCTGAAGTAAAATGCTGTAAATTCCATCTTTCATATCAAAAAATGCAGAAATTAGCTTCTTCAGATAATTTATAAAATAAACACTGAGAACTTCAAAGTCTACATTATCATCAACAATTTGCTGCAGAAGTATATAAATACCTTGGCTCCAGATTTTATATATTTGTACAAGAATTCTAACTTACAGAAAATTAGGTATTATTTCAACATTGCTAACTGATTCTTTTATCTAAGTAAGAGCCATAAGGCCTTATTATATGTAAATAATATCCAATATAGCTGCTTTATATATTAAAGTTAACCTGTAAAGACCACCAAAGTTAATTGAATACGCCAGATACTGCTTAAGAGGTAGAGGATCATTATAAAATATTTTAATTATATTCAAAAGTAACATAAAAAAGAAAATGAAATCAATCAACACTTAATTCAGATTATCTCCAAATCTTTAATAAATTCAGAAATCCTTATATATGCAAATATTTGGAAACACACCAAGCAATCCACCATTCTCAGATTTATATAGCCTAAGATCAAGATGGATGAAAAAAAAAGAACGATGCAGATAATTCATGAGTGATAATGAACATAAATAAGGTGCTGATATCAAGTGTTGGAATATTAGTAACATATTTTCCTAATGCTTCATCTATGATATTCTCTTTAGATAACTAGCTAAATGGTTTCAAAATAACAATAGAAAAAGAATGAGGAAGAAGAAATCATCACCACATTAGAGGTTTTTTTGTTATCTAGGCAAAATGCAAGCCCTAAGGGCAAGCTTAAAAAAAAAAAAAAAAACACAACAAAACAAAACAAAAAAACAGTACTGGGATTGAACCCAAACCCCTTGCACTGAGCTACCTCCCCAGCTCTTTTAAAAAATTTTTGAGACATGGTTTTGCTAAGTTGCCCAGGTGGGACTTGAACTTGCTATCCTCCTGCCTCAGCTTCCCAGGTCAGGGTAATCTTTATGTTTACACAGTATGCTATGTCACAATCTGTCACTGAACCAAAGGGAGAGTGAAGATATGGAAGAATTAAGAGAATGAACATGTGTTTAAGAACCTTAGAATTTGGGCTGGGGATTTAGTTCAGTGGTTGGAGCACTTGACTAGCAAATATAAGGCCTGAGTTTGATCCCCAGTACCGAATGAAAAAAAAAAAAAAAGAAATAACATTCCCAACCCGAAGATTTTTAGAATTAAAAATTTTGGGAGAAAAGATGTCCACTAAGAAAGATTACAGAGATTTTTACAGAGAGAGAGAGAGAGAAAGAGAGAGAAGTGGGGAGGGAGAGGGAGAGTGCTTATAAAAGTTAACCTCTAGAGGTACAAATAATTAGAATCTTTACACTGACTGATGAAATCTAAGAGAAAGAATTAAAAACATAGTATAAATTCATTTATCCACAACTACCTAAAAAGTCTGATCCATTATTTTCAAAGGCCATTATTTTAACTGTAGAATAAATCTATTCAGTCTTCCTCTTTTAATCTGAAAATTTGTTCACTGTTATAAACCTAAGTAAAAATTAATCAGTCATAATCTTCAAAAAATCTTTCCAGATACCTGAATGATGTATATAACTCATTTAAGAATGAATACAAAAATACTTCCAATAGCTTCCCCTAGATATGACTGTGAAACCTTAGCTTTATTTGCCAAGAACTATTTTGAGGCACCTAGCAAACGGTGGATTTAACTCATTAGCAATATATCTGACGCAGAGAGGGGAGACAAATGTGGTACTGACAAAGATCATCTACTCATTTCTACTTCTGATCTGAAAGTCAAGTTCAGCATTGTTGAGACCTTCCTAGTTTCAACAATGATGACACAGTGGGGCTGGGGATTTAACTCAGTGGTCAGAGTGCTTGCCTTGCAAGCACAAGGGCCTGAGTTCAATCCCCAGCACCAAAAAGAAGAAAAAAAACAAAAAAAAAAACAAAAAAAACCAATGATGACACAGTGATGGGGAAAGAGATGTCTGACTGGTCTCATTTTATGACAACGGAGAAAGGCTACGAGCATTCTGGTTTGAAGCACACTGATATCCTAGGTAATAAATTCAGAGTGGGGCCTTAGAAGCATTTAAAATTTCTTTGTTAAGTGACTCATTAGTTAATTTATTAGGCCAGGATTCTGAAATCTAAGTCTGCTAATCAAACCATCTGAGGATCCTTTGAGTTTAGCCTTCCTGAATAAGCCAGAACGCAGGATAAAACTCATCCCCTTTCTCTCTTCTGGGGGTCCCACCAACTCATCTTTCAACTCAAATCTTCTGATCACATTCACCAATCATGCAAATCTTTGAAATTTCTAACCTAATATTTTAAAGAACTCAAGTACACAATTAAGACATTACGACATTAAGCTGACATGGTGGTGCACACCTGTAAACCCAGCACTTGCAAGGCTGAGGCAGGAGGACTGGTGAGAATTCAAGGCAGCCTGAACTATATAGTGAGATACTGTCTCAAAAAAACAAAACAAAACAAAACAAAACCCCACAACATTATAATGTTAAAGAGAAATAAGTGGGATAAAGAAAAAGCCTTGGTTAAGATTTTAACTGACACTAAATAGAGTTAAGAATTCCTTTACTCCAGAAGCATCATGGAGTTAACAAAGAGGGAATTAACTCCAATTTCAGTTAGAAAATTGAAATAGTGAAGCCAACAGCCTCTAACAGTAATATTCTTCCTAACTGACTAAGTCTACCTTTAGAAAGCAGTTCAAACAGCAGAAGCTAGAGGTTCCTGTTAAACCCAAACTGATCCTCCTATAACGACATGTACCTGCAAGTTTTCAAGAAGCAGATGGTTTCAGAGAGCCAAAAGTTGAAAAACACAGAACTCCTTAACCATTAGAACAGGAAATATTACTTCCCTGTTTTTCCCTCCCCAGATATCTGACTTGGGGCTAGTAAAGCTACTGAAGAATGTGGGATCACAAGGTATGCAACTAGGTGTTCAATCCACTTTGCATTTTGAGTCCCACTTTCTTGATCAAGAAAAACTGTAAAATTTTCTAAGTAATCTATCACGTTCTATATATAAAAATTTTAAAAAGCTTTATACTCTGTTAAGATACAACCCCTGAAATAATTTATGCTGCTTCATAAATATCATGTACTGGTCAGGAAATATGCTAATGAAAATCTATTTTCAAGTTTATTACCATGTAAACCAAACTTCCAAATCCCAAACTAAGAATGTGTAGTATGTCAAGTGTGTATGTGTGTGTGTATAAACCTATTCATTTCATATCTATTACAGTTAAGTCAAGAAGGAGGAATTAATTTTCCATTAGAAAAAAGAAGAAAAAAAGAAGTCTGAAATCCTAGCCACTCACTTTTGCCTTTACTTGGTTCCCCGTTCCCGCACTGCATATTCCAACTCATTTTATCTATTTCCCTCTATTTTAAAACTTGACAAAGTCAAAGCTAGCACTACTATGTTGAGTGGCCCTCATATATAGCTGCTGTTAGCTCCAATTATGAAGAACAGTTCTTAGTTTTAGAACATGAATATATAAAACATTAAACAGCTGCTACTCACAAAAACATGTACAATTTTCTTTGAACAGTGAAAGTCTGGAGCAACAGCTTTGACCTTCACCATGAAGGCAGGCTACTCCAGAGTTTATACACTTGAGGTTTCTATTCAGGTAGAGCTTCTTAGGTCCATGTTAATAGTCTAAGATGGCTTATGACTGTTTTTAATCTACAAAATGCGAATTCATTATGTAACTTTTATTCAGCAAAATATACTTAGTACACAACCATCATAGGTCTGTTTATAAGAAACAATTCCTCCTCAAAGATCATGGACATAATGACAAACAGGTAGAAAACCAAACAGAGAAAGTAATTTCCATGATGTTAAAGCAAACCTTAATAACAGAACAGAATTATTCTTACCTGGAAGGTTTCCATCTGTTTCATCAGCACTAGGAAAACTAGCAACACTGGTAGAATCCGAAAGGTCCAGAAGTTTAGCACGTAATTGTTCAATATCACTCTCTTTGCTAGCCAACTGCATCTGAAGCTCATTCCTATGTGTACATTCTTCTACCAATTGCTATTTTTGAAAAATATCAAGAGAATATAAGTAATCAAGCGCAAATAATTTCCAACTTTAGGAATTAATTTAAGCATAATTAATCTAAATGGCTATCAATGCAAACATTTAATATAAAACAGGAATGTTCACCACAACAGGATTTTTTGTGGTTGTGTATGTGGAGAGAATCTTACCATGTTGCCCAGGTTGGCCTCAAACTCCTGGGTTCAAGTGACCCTTTTATCTCAGCCTCCCCAGTAGCTGGGCATATAGTCACATGCCACTACACCTGGTCAGAGATTGTGAGGCACCTAGAAATGTAAGCTCTTTCCTATTAGTGTGATGCTAGAATAAGCTCTCTTTCTCCTTGCCTTAGGAGAGGTTTTTTTTTGTTTTTTTTTTTTTAAATATAAAGCATTAAGAAAAGTAAATCATTAGGGAATGCTTTTTTGGCTCTTAAATGAGTTAGTTTAAAAGGTGAAGAAAACTTCTCAGGATGACAGGACCACAAATGATGGAGTCAAAGATTGGATCTAGGTCTATTTTATACCAGAGGTCATGTTTACAATTTTACGTTATTAACATGCTGGGAAAATAAAAAATGGAAGTTGGTATTTGGATTTCAGAAAAGTCTTGACTAGAAAAAAACTCTACCCCAATCACAGAACATATTACAACAGAAGAGGCTGGGATGTAGCTCAGGGGAAGAAGGTTTATCTAGCACAGGCAAGGTCCTGGTTTGAAGCCTAGCACTGGTTTGAAAAAGTACTGTAAAAGCCACATTCCACTTTTGGTCTAGATTAAAAAAAAAAAAACAAAAACATAAAACACACACACACACAAAAAAACTTGATTCTCTGTCTTAAAGTAGCTGCTAAATGGTTAAAACTACTCGTTACAATAACTAATAAGCAACAGGGCATCTTTCTAGTTGTTGAAGATAAATGTTCCTAGTACTGAAAAAATGATCAAACTGTGAGGCTGTAACATACAAATCTTTTTATGCCAGGAAAGCCATTCTACACAAGACAAAGAGATAAGCACATACAATAATTACAATTTAAGACAATACTCCCACATGCCCCGTGTGCACACACACAACCCTTACCGCTTGCATTTCATTCAGTTCCTTTTGATGTTTCACTACCATCTGGTTGAATTTCTCTCTTTCTTGGTTCAGTTCCAGTTGTAGTTTTCGATTTTCCTTTTCTTTCTTTCTCAGGTCTTGTGTATTAGCTTTCTTTCTATCAATTTTAAAATCTTTGCGATTCATTATTTCTGCCAATTTGTTAACCGCCTATTGAAATATGAAAATGTTATTAGTAAGTTGTTCAGTTTAAATCTCTATTAAATATGTATTTTTATTCTTCAAAAGCAGGACGCAAGACTTTTTTTGTGGGTATGAAATGCCAGGATATGATAACTGGTAACACCAGTAACTAATATTAGAACCTGGGACATAGCTCAGTGGTACAGTGCTTGGCTGGTATGTACAAGGTGTTGGGTCTGATCCCCAGTACTACAAAAATAGTACAAAAACAACTAATACTGACTTATTTCTCTTTTCTAATAGAAGAACCAGACAGACTCACAAAGATCTATTCTTTGTTCAGTAACTGCTCAGTCATTACTATGCTGCAGGAACTCCATTAGGTACTACACATAGAGACAGAAATAGTTATCTCCCAAAGGCATCCTAGTCAGGTGGAGAAAACAGAACAGAGAGGTAGTAAAAAGAGACACCCAGGATAGTATGAGAACAGCATCCAATGGAGGTTTGGAGAGGTCAATGCAAGTTTCCTATAGTATCGGTGTACGTGTTTCTTAGAAGACCAACAGGAGTTGATAAACAAAGAGGAAATGATAAGAAGGTGGGAAGCCGGGGATGGCACTGTCAGCAGAGGAAACAGTACACAGGCAAAAAAGCTAAGAAGAAAATTTTCTCCTTTGGACAAGGAGGTAAGCAGGGGGACAATGCCTCTGACTAGGGAGGTCATCCTGAGGTCCTTTTGAAAGTCGAAAGCCATGTAAATACAGTTGAGGCCAAACCCCTTTGCCAGAAGGAAAAAGTACAATCAAAATGACACAGACTGCTAAAAACATTTAAGATTAGCTACATGAGTGGTAAATGTAAGTCATGGTGTACTTGTTCTGCATTAATGGAAAAAATACATGTTATTTTTTACCCATTAAGACAGAAAAAAAGTCCTAACTACCATCATTTCCACATAGATTGGGTTTCGCTAAGGATGAGGACCCTCTAAGAAATTTTAATGTAGTAAAAGCTTACTCTGTGGAACTCATACATGCATATGTGGGTTTTTAAAACAAACCTAAAGCATTTGTCCTCCCCCATCAAATACAGAAATGCATTATGGAGAAAGTTAAAAAAAAAAATCCACGTAATACCACATTCTTAAAGACCACCTTTGCTAAAGCCTTTTCTGCTTTTCTTTCAATCTACTGGGTGTATATTATCTTCTAGGCTTCCCGGACATAAAAACAGATTACACATACAGTTAAATTAAAATGGATTCTAAAAATATTGTAAATGTTTAAATTAAAATTTATTACGGTAAGGACACATTGCTGTTAATCCCCCTCAAAGTATGCCTCATTTTGAACATATCTAGTCCACCCTTCTTGCCACTGCCGGAAGCAGGGTCTTCAGCAGGCTGTTGTGGCTGCCTCAATGTCCTGAATCAATTCAAAACATTGCCCTGTCATGGTCATTTTGATACTGCAGAAGGGCCAGAAGTCACAGTGCCAGATCTGGTGAGTAAGGAGGGAGAACACACACTGTGATATTTCTATGAGCCTGCCTTTCTGTTGGGTGGCACCTAGCAGCAGCAGTCACCATTTTTTGATCACACCTCATGAGGCAACTCAAAAAACAGGATTTCCAGAACTGCTTCAGAAAGTGGCAAGAATGGAATATGCATGTTTAAAGAAAAAGTGAGTATTCTGAGGAGGAGTAATGGCACTGTGTCTTTTACTGTAATAATTTTGTTTTAAAATTTTAAACATTCACTATTTATTTTGATTATATCTTATACATTCTGTGCTACAACATGCTTTTTCTCATTTAACACTATATCATGGGAAATACTACTTTCCCATACCCTTACACAGAAGCCTACTTCATTTATTTTTAAAGGCTCTCTTGCATTCCATTGTATGGATGTATCATGATTTATAGATGGGCTGTTTTTATTTTTTCACTATTAAAAATAATGTTGTAGTAGTTATCTGCTCACTCATTCGCTCTCTCACTGGGGATTGAACCAGGGCTTTTGCATTAAGCTACATTCCCAGCCTTTTTATTTATGTCTTTAGACAGGGTCTCATTAAGTCGCTAGGCTGCCCATGCCCAGCTCAACCTTGTGATTCTCCTGTCTCAACCTCCTAAAGTGCTGGGATTACAGGCGTGCACTACCATGTCCGGTTGTATTTATTTCTTATGTCTTTATGTAAAATAAATTGTGTAGTAATGTGTCAAAGAATATGCACATGAAATTAAATTCTTCTCACAGTTTATTCCCTAAAATAGTATATGAATGAACTTTCCCCATGTTCTTGACAAACCTGGGTGTTCTGACTCACTTAAATCTGATTATCTGCCAAAAAGATACCTCATTATTGTTTTAATTTTTATTTCTTGGCTTATTATTGGGGTTGAACATTTTTAAAATCTTCACTGTTTCTGTTTCAATTATCCTTTACTTTAAATATTCTTCTCTGTTTTCTTTCAACTTATGGTGTTCTGAGCTCCACAAACATTTGAAATTTTATGTAACAGATATCAATCTTTTCCTCATGCTTTCTGTTTTGATACACAGTAAGTAAAACCTGCAATGAAGGATTTTCGACATTTATTAAGTACATTTTTGAAAGATAATGTTGCAACATGAAGAACTGATGAGAGAGAAATTAGGAGACTACACAATCATGTAATTACAAGGAAAAATTTTTACTGTAGGCCAGGGATTTAGCTCAAGTGGCAGAGCACAAGGCCCTCAGTTCGATCCCCAGGGCAAAAAAAATTTTTTTTACTGTAAAAATCAACTAAATAACTTAATGGACAATGAAGAATTTTAATTACTGGATAACTTAGTAAAATGAAGAGATACCAAGTTAACAGGAAAAAATAACCTGACCAAATGCAGCACAAAATACAAGGCAAAGGAGCTGGGGATTTAGCTCAAGTAGTAGAGTGTCTGCCTAGCAAGTGCAAAGCACTGAGTTCGATCCTGAGCAACACCCGCCAAACCAAAAAAGCAAAACGATAATCTACCCTTATAAGCTTCCTGTTTATTCCCAAATCTTTCAGTCACATGTCTTCTCCTTAGCATATTTTCCTACCATCAATAATAGATCTTCAATACAATTTAAATCACATTCTTATTAGACAAAGTAGCTTTCTAACTAAAATTCTATTTTTTACATAAGCCTTCCACACTTAATGAGAAGAGAATCTGTATTATTTGTTTCATTGAAAGGCTTGAACCTTATGACTTCAGTTTTAGGAAAAAGTACATAAAGAACAATCATTAACTTTCTAAATATATGATACTGAAATGCAAATCCATGGAAAAGGCTGAAAGCATGCATACCTGTGTTTTAAGAGTTCGTTCTGTATTGATATTCTTTTCAAAGACAGCTTTAAGATTACTGATCTCCTCCTCCTTCTCCAATTTATATTCTGCCAACCAAATATATAAAATGTTACTCTATAGCATTAATTTCTGCATTTCAAACTCAAATTACTATAAACTAGTAACTTTTGGTAACTTCATTAACATAATTCTTAAGGCTATATGTGTTATTTAATACATGAAAACAGGCATTTAAAAAACCCAATACACAACAAAAATAGCTAAACATTAATCACTCAATTTAATACTATATTTTTTTAAAACCCTACATACCTTCTTCTGCCTTCTTCATTTTATCGGTTAGCTCTTCATTTTCTTTTCTTAATAATTCAATATCTTTGGTTAGCATGCTGTTTGTTTCTTCAAGCTGAACAAAGCATACAAAATTTAAGCTACAGCCTCTTTGCTTTTCTCACAGAGCTAAAACCTTTTAAAATGAGGACAGGTCAGACATTGTTTTACTACAGGAAATGCATGTTTTCCACTTTAAAATATGTAGATGTCATTAAACTCTAAGTATTTTAGAACAATTATTAGCTCTCAAAAATTATTTCCAATGTATACATGCATAGCTCTATCTAGCTCTAGGATGAATCCACTATGTAACCCATGGCAAGTTAGCATCCTTCTGTGCTTCACTTTCTTAATTTAAACGATGGTGAAAATGATAATAAAAATATTTACTGACCGTTCTATGTATGTTATTTTCATTTAATCCTCATAAGAATCATGTGGAATAGGTATTATTTCTACTTTACTGATGAGGAATCTGAAGCTTTGAGAAATTAAAGTGGCTAACATCACATAATTTTTTTGGTTTTTTTTGAGACAGGGCCCCACTATGTAGCCCAGGCTGGCCTCAAACCCACAGTGATCCTCCTGCCTCAGCCTCCAGAGAGCTGGGATTACAGGCATGTGCCATCACACTGGGCAGATCACATAATTTCTTACAGGCAAAGCTGGGATTTGAACTCAGGGGTGCTCACACCACAGCACTCGATGGTGACTTCAAAAGAAGGAAATTCTAACTTTTACTTTAGTCCCATGATTCAATATAGACTATAGTACGAACCTCAGGAATAGGTTAAATGTTCGGTTTGCTGTATTGGTTGCTTATAATGGATATGTAAACTATTCACAAAGAATTTCTCATGCCAAAATGGTTTCTCTGAACTCTAAAGAATTCTGCCTCATGGCATCAATTTCAGTGTAGTAAAAGAATAACAAATTCTCTAACCCTAAACATTTCTTCATAGAATTACAGACAGAAAGGAATAAAAGCCTAGTATACTGAATAAGAACCTCAATCATTAATTGTTTTGGATTAAATAAACTATTTAATAGAAAGGTAGGTAATGATTGTTATGTGTAAAGTATAAGTAAACATGCATGTACACATACCCTCTAACATTTTGAAATGTGACCTATTTTAATTTATTTTAGTCATACAACTTACCTGACAGTCACACTTACCCGACTAACAGCATGATCTTTATCTGTAATCTCTTGTCTATTTCTTGAAGCAGCTTTCTTGCTTTCTTGGGTCAATTCAAAATACTGCTCTTCCAGAAGTCCCCGAGCCAGCTGCTCGGACTCAGCTTTTGTTTCTGCTAGATCCAACTGAGTAGAAAGAGCTTCCCTGCAACAGATTTTTAAGAGGAATGGGTAAACTAATGCAGTTTGTTTTACCAACCGTAATCATGTGCCTAAAAACACAATTATCTTTATGTATTTCTTTTTTTGGTTTTTTTGAGACAGGTTCTAACTATGTAGCCCAGGCTGGCCTGGAACTCAAAGTGATTCTCCTGCCTCAGCATCCTGAGTGCTGAGATTACAGGCGTGTGCCACCACACCTGGCTGAATTATTTTTAAATGATTAAAAAAAATTGATTTTATTGCCTGAAATAGAGTAAATCCATTTTAAATTTCTATTAAGTAATGAATTTAACCTGCCCAGCTATCTACTTTTGGAAAAGAATGGCTGGTAAATCAGAAGGCCAGAAGTGATTCCTTAATTCTACCACTAACAGGACAGGAGCACTGCTGGGCAAGGTCCTTAAATTTCCTATGTGTGATTTACACAAATCTGCAAAATACGAGTTGAACTAAATTATTTGTGAGGTCCCTCCGAGCTCTGGAATTCAATGAGATTATGAAGATGTATAGAGATTTGTAAACTACCTGGGAACATCCTTGGAAATTGCACTTAAAACTTTTCAGAATTAACATTCAGATCAGGACAAGTTACTACAGTTTGCCTGTTCTTCCCAAAGAACCACTCTAGCATAAGCTACCTTGGACACCATTATAACCTCCTTGTATGCCACAGGTGTCCAATAAATGTTTTCAAAATACACGATTTCTACCTCTAGTATGAGAGGATTACAAATCAAATTTTCTGTCTTAAACTTAAGGATGAAGACATACACTATTCACAAAAAGAACACTCATTCACCCAACAATTTATTTCAATGTTTACTCTATGGCAAACACTGTTTCAGGAATTAAGGCACACAGTACTCAGAGTTCCTGGTCTCTGAAAGCATATAGTTGGAGCACACGTTAGTACAGCCATACAATTTAAAAGATGAACAAGTAATATATTGTATGCCCTAGAGAATAAAAGATGAAAGACAGAAAAGGCTGTGAATGTGGTCACAATTTTATTATATAGTGATCAAGGAGGCCTCTCTGATAAGGCAACATTAGAGAAGATAGAAAGATAAGCAATGGAGGTTATCTGGAAAAAGAAAATCAAATAAAAGCATGCCCCAAGCTGGCTTGAAGGACGCTAATGTGATCAGAGAGAGATGCAGGAAAGTTGAGAGAGATGTAGAAAAAGAAGGATGAGAATAAGAGACAGTGTGTAAGATTTTCTAAGAAATATAGGGGCTGTGGGTTTTATTCAGAATTTTAAAAATACCATTCTTAGCTGCTCTACACAGTTTTAGGCCCAGACAGCAGGGGGATGATGTCAGAGCAGAAGTAGCTGTTAAAAGGATACTGAAAGCTGGGTGTGGCAACAGATGCCTGCAATTCCAGTACTCCTGAGGCTGAGGCAGGAGGACTGCCTCAAGTCTGAGGCTGGCATGGGCTATTTACTGAGTTTAAGGCCAGTCTGAACAACACAGTGGTAGTCACCCTGTCTCAAAAGAGGGAGAGGACGCTATTGAAATAATCAAAACTGGTGATGATGGCAGTTTGGACCAGGTCAGTATCAGGTTTTATACATAATTTTTAGTTACAACTGGGAGAACGTTAATAGACTGCAGAAAAAGTGTAAGAAAAAAAGAGTCTAGAATGACTCTCAATTTTTTATTTAAACCACTGGGAATAACAGAATTGTTAACTACTGACACAAGGAAGGCAAAAAGAGCAGGCTGGGAAGGTGAGGGAGTCCAGATTATGGGAGGACACATTAAAGAGGAAAAGCTTACTAAACACGCAAGAGAGATGTCAGATAGACAGCTGGATATACAAGTTTGGAATTCAAAGGAGAATGTATTTGTACACTGATGCTATTTAAAGCCACAAGGCTGGATGAGAACAAGCAGAATGGTCCCTTGGGCCCTCTAAACTCTGGAGGTCTCAGAAACAAGAAGGGACAGAAAAGCAGAGGAGGTTAAGAAAGAGTAGCCAGTTTAGTTAAAGGAAAATACCATATGGTGTCACAGAAAAGAGGTGAAGATTTTGTTCAGAGTAATCAGTTATGTCAAAAGCTGCTGTTAAATTAAGGAAATAAGGACTGAGATCTTACTATTGTCTTTATTAGGAAGACAAAAATGACCATGAGAAAGGCTTCTTTGTTAGAATGATGAATACAAAAGACTGGAGCGATCACAAAGGAGAAAGGGAGAAGAAAACTGGTATGATAGCTGGTATGCAATTTTTCAAGTAGAATTGCTATAAAAGGAAGCAGAAAAATGGGATGCTAGTTGGAAGTAGATGTGCAGTTAGAAGAGTTATTTTTAAAGGAGACATTCAATTGTTTACATAATAATGGGAATGAGAGGGAAAATTTATATAGGAAAGATGAGAGAATTGTTGGAGTCATATTCTTAAGTAGGCAGAGAGGGATGGGATCGAGGGGTTGGTATTATTAGGTAAAAGCACTTTCTGTCCATTCACATCATCAGAAGGAAGACAGGGTTTATAGGTTCACACTCAGAGATAGTGGGAGAGAATAGATGTTCTCTTCTAACATCTAGGAAACAATGCTATTAGCTTAGTATGAGACCACGAAGAGAGGATACAAAGTAACAGTTACATAAGAAGAGTCAGTACATCAGAAAAAGGTAGGAAACACTGCCAATGTCGTCTATGAACAGCATGATATGGAGCCTCAAGTCCACAACATTCTCATTTGAGGTTACTGCTTTACATCAAATTCACACAGTATCTAAATTATACTTTAAAATACCAGAAAACTTTTTTTTATCCAAGAATATATTTCTATCTCTGGTCATGAATTTACACAAGAGAATGCAAGAAAGAATGAAATGATTCAGGGCAAAATTATCTGCAACTACAATTATCCAGACTTCCTTTGCAGCTCTACATGGTTAAAGACTTATCTTCATTAATACTTAAGGTCACTCGTCCTATCTCTTCAAGGCACTCAAATTATCAATAATTTGCCATTTTTCTGGATCATAAGATTATAAAATGTAGCTTTGTTCTTGTTCACTATTATATTCCAAAGCATGGAACATTCTGCAGCTCACAAAAAAGTGCTCAGAAATTTAATCTATTAGAAAGAAGAGATGTGCAAATTGTCCCATTCAGATTTCCTCCCCGCACCTCGCCACAACACACTCATGTTAATGCTCCCACAGAGAGGAGAGGCCCCTCTTCCCACTCTGCTCCAGCTCAGTAGCAGAGCACAGGCTTACCATGCCGAGGCCCTAAACTCACTCTCCCAACAGTTATATATTTCAACAAAAAAAGAATGATAAAAGTGGAGTATCTCCATTCCACAATACCCAGTGTACAAAGGATCAAACACTGTCAACAGTTGTTAACAATACAAATAAAAAGGCAAACAGCCAGGCATGGTGGTGCATGGCTGTAATCCCAGCATTTGGGAGGCTGAGGCCAGAGGGTTGCCATGAGTTGAGGCCAGCCTGGGTTACAAAGTGAGTTCAAGGCCAGCCTGGACTATGCAACGAGACCCTGTCTTAAAAAACCAAAATAAACGAACAAATAATAAAAATAAACAAGTGCAAACAGACCTTGCAAAGTTATATATGCAGTAGTCTTCTAAAAATAAAATTGGAACTTGATTAATCCTCCCAATAAGGAGTGTCTAATAAAACAGGATGTCCGGAAGCAAGAGGAAAAGCAGTTGGTGATGGAGAGGAGACTGCTAGGAAATGCAAAGCAATATACATTGTGTATTTGTGCCAAAGGTGAGTAAGATTCACTTTGTTGGACTTATGAAGGAACCCGACTTACAAATGTTTTCCCGGAATAGAACCTGTTCACAGGTTGGGGATTTACTATATTTATTTGCTAATAAAACAAAATTCTGAAAATTTCTTTCAAAGCAAATGAAAGAGAATGTAATAATGTTAGAAAAAGAGTTCCAGTGTTCATTCTGACATTAGCTATGAGACCCCAGTTGAGTGAGATACTGTCTTTTGGAGCCTCTCAGCTCAATTCTAAAATGAGGGTGTTAGCCTCAAATTATACGGTTTGCTGTTGATTGGTTAATTATACCGCTCAAGGATTGAACTCGGGACTTTGTGCATGCTAGGCAAGCACTCTGCCCACTGAGCTGTGTTCCGGCACAAGTAATGGAAATTAACCTGTATAATAATACTAAGAGGAAGATTTTAAACACCTTTATCCCTACTGATTTTTGAATATAGTGTTTTATATAAAAATAAATGTCTGAAGGTTGAGGGGCCCTTGAAAACAAGGTATTGTCAGAATGTGATGAATCTCTGTGTTGTTACTATGGTATTAATTACACATTTCTTCACTGTAGAAGTGAATTTCAGCCTAGTCTAATTTGCTTTCAGTTAGCCAATAAAATGTGTTATACCACTCCCATCAGAATAATGTACACCTTATCCCTGTTTAAAATCAGAGAATGTGCTGCTGCAGTACTGATTTGTGGTGTAAAGCAAAACGGACACACTTTTCATTTTGCAGTTCCTGTATCTTCTTTAAATGTTCTCTGTTTTTTTCTTCGAGTTCTTCTTTAAGCTCCTTTACTTGGGTTTTATAAAGTGTCTGCAAAACAAGTGGTAAAAAACAGTTCAGCAGTTTTTTTTTTAACTTAAATAAGTAACATATGATCTAACAGTTCCACTCCCAAGTGTTTACTCATGACAACTGCAAATATAAGTTCATACAGTCTTACACATGAATTTTCATTACAGTGCTATTCATAGCAGCTCCAAACTAGAAATGATTCAGATAGCCATCAATACATGACGATGAAATAGGAATAACCTGCTGATACATACATGACAAATCTAAAAAATATAATGCTGAGTGAAAGAAAGCAAGTGCCAAAGAGCACATATTGTTTGATTCCATATATTCTTTCTTTTATTTAACTCCTTAACAGTTTCCCCAAGCGGCACTCTGGCAGTGGGTTTGTTTACATGCTGGCTCTCCCGAGCATCACTCGGGCAGGTGTCATTTCAACCAGTCAGTTCTTGTACTGAATCAATTTGATAAAATTGTCATTTTTATATTTCCTGTTATCTTATAAAAACTAACAAAAATATGCAATTTTTGGTCACCCTGTATTTGAATAACTGGACTGGTAAGTCATAAATTACCTCTTTTAGTTTAAAAGATGAGGGAAAAGAAAAGGAATAGAAAAGACTATCAAGTAGCTATGGAGAACTATTTTATACTGACTGCTTAATTATTCCTCTAAGAAATAGCACTTTTCAGGAGAAAAAAGTCAAATACATAAATTCATATGGTAGTGTGAATGAAAGGAAACTGAGCCCTAATTTTTAAAATTCACCCATTTTTGTCTTCAGGAACTAGATTCTTATCTCTTCTTTCTGACTCTAATTGAAATTCTATACTTAAATAATGAAGGGATTAAAAAAATCTGATTTGAAAGGCCGGATTAAAGACAAATTTTGAATTTGGTTCATAACAGCTTATTAAATTGAATGGTAACCTAACAGAATCTTTCCAAGCAATGAAATAAATTGGAACTAAGAGACAGAGTCACATTTTGTATTACTTCACAGAGGCAAAATCAAAAAGCCATAGGAACTATCACAAAATCTGGAGGCACCACGTGAATCTGTGGAAGCATATAGACAAGAAGGTATGCAGGTTACTATAGGCCACTTTGAAGTTAGAAATACACACCTTGAATAATTAAGCTTAGTCTGCACTCAGGAAAAGATTTTTCAACATTACCATTTTTTAAAAAGGCGTTTAAAAGCACTCCAATATGGCCTAATAAAGCAAGGAGTAAAAATACCCAAAATAGAATTTTACAATGTTTATCAGAGGATAAATGGGGTGTGGCATCGATATACCATGAAGCTCTCAGTATGTGAAAACTGTATATAGCTTTAACAAATTAGCTCAGTTTTTTACTACTTCCAAAATGGTTCACACTTGGTTCCTAGGGCATGTTCACCAGTGTAATCTCAACTCTGTGCATTTAATTTCACTGAATAAAGATTGTAGGACAGGTGTTGCCAGGGTTAGGTGTAAGGGCACAACTTGATAAATGTGAAGTTGAAATAAAATGGCAGAACACAAGCTTGGCAATCCCCCCAAAACCTAAAACTCAGAGGCTTCAACATTAGCTGTAAATGTTCACATACAGTAGTAGTGAAAGGTAATTTGGCCTGCAGCAAATTAAAATTTAGAGTGATATGTAGGAAAAAAAAAAATCGAACAATTCATAAAAGTACAAAACTAAAACAAGAGAGCTCTTAAACATTAGTTATACCTACAACTCATAGCTCACTTTAATGTGGTGTATTTATGAGCCATCCAGGAGTGTACTTTATACCATCTGAGCTTGCTCAGTCAAGAGGATACCTGCTATTTTTATTAATATGATGGCGATTCAGGGATTATTTCCACATAAAGTCACTTCTTCACAATGTAGACCATGAACACAGAGTCAGATAGGAAACACAGATGTGGGGATGAAAAGGAGAAAATTTTTTCATAGTCATTTGAAAAAGAATCATAGTTCAAAGAAAAGATCTTGTTTTAAGTCAGTTTTTGGTACTGCCTAGATGTTAAAAATAACTTTCACTTACCGAGAAATACTGTTCAGCTTCGAGCTGATCTTGTAGCTCCCGCATCTGTCCTTCATTTCCCCTATACTGTCTTTGGATAGAAGGAAAAAGGGTAAACAAATGTCATTTGTATTAGACATTATATTTTTCTTAGTTTGAGTTGCTAAAGTAAAAACAGTTCACTAAAATAATCTTTGTGTTTCTTAAAAAATATACTTCATTATACAGTGTTACTTTAGTAATTAATGTGGTCAGGTCACCTGTCCGGTTCCACCTTGCTCCTTATACAATGATGGTATGCAAAGTTGATGGAATCCTTTTCTAAGCCTACTTTTAAGAGAACATTAATTGTGGATCTACCTAAACTGCTAAAAATAAGTTGAAATCAGTTTTGTGGGAAAATCTGTGTACAAAAAAGCAGTCCTAGGGGCATATTTTAAATGTCTGATGTAGTAAACAAAAATAGAGACCATGAAAGTATTTGTAGGTAATAATTCAGTAATATATAGTATGGCCAATTAAGTACAAGGAGAGGGTGAGAGAAATTAATAATTAGGTAAAGGTTATAAAGAGAAAGCAAGAGCTAAACACTGACAAAACAGGAACACAAAGAGACACAAATCTATGTACTATAAACATAAACAACTCACATAGAGAGGAACAGATTCAGACAGAAAGACACTATAACTCGAAGACATATTTTCAAGGATTAGTAATTTCATCTACAACTGCTACACTTTATTACATAGTAATAGGTTGGCATTTTCAGTGTATGACAAGACATGTGGTTGGTAGAAACTATTTTATAAACGTCCACTGACTCCTGAGTGAGAATTACTTGTGGAGAAAAATTGGTGAAAATGGTGGTTCTAAAAGGGAAAGAGAATTTCACCAATATAAATCTAACTTAATCAAAACCAACAACTTTATCCAAGAAACACTGTTTTTGCAATTGAAACTGGCAAGTGAAGATATAAAAACACATGACCTGGCATAAGATACACCCAACTTTAATACTAAAATTTTTAAAGCACATCCTTATTAATTCTGAAAGCAATATAAACACCTTGCTTTATTTCCATGGCAAGTAGGCAGGCATATCATATCTCGAGAGTAACAGAAAAAGAAAAAAGACGCTCTGCACTCTGAGATGAATAAAACGAGACAAAACCCCCCTAAAAAGACTTACCACGTCTAATTCGAGTCTCTAAAACAGAAAAACCTTAGAACATTTACATTAAGGTAGCATAAGTTTAACAAAAAGAAATTTACTCTTGATTTTCGTAATTCTACTCTGAAGAAATGTGGTAACTTTTATGAATATGAAAATCAGAGAAAACGGAATTTTCCATCATAAATAGAGTACTATGTCTTGATCCCCCCCCTTAAGTAATATCTATACTTTTAATTTAGTGAGTCTGAAAGTCCAGTAAATTCCTTTATTTCTGAATCCTCTTTTCTGGCTTCCTTTCACACACTCTAAGTACATAATCTTAACATATATAAAATACAAACAGGGGCTGGAGATTTAGCTCAGTGGTTAGAGTGCTCACATAGCAAGCACAAGGCCCTGAGTTCGATCCCCGGCACCAAAAAAAAAAAATACAAACATAAAAAAGAAAGAAATCACAATGGTATTTTCAATACTTACTTTGTAAGCTGAGCTAACTCAAACTCTATTAATCTCTTGGCTTCCAATACCGTATTTATTTCCTGTTTCATCTGCTTTTCTAAACCTTTTAAATTGTCTGCTTCAAATGCTTGAGTCTTCAATTCATTTTGTAACAGCAGTCGCTTATTTGATTCTTGCTCCAACTGTAAGGTTAGAGTCTTAACCTATAAATGAGAAAAATAATTAGTATCTTCAATCTATTTATAATACTGTATTAAAGCTCTAGAATATTATTAATTCCTTATACTAATAAGGAATATTAGTGTTGTAGAGTCTCCATTGTTCTTTGTGTTTATCATTGCAGATTTACCATTAAATCAAATCAATTCCTGAATTTCAGACATGAGATCTCATAGGAAAAAAAAAAAATTACAGTTTCTTTCTCTCTCAACCAGTATGGAAATTTTGGAATACAAAGTAAATATAAAAGCCACTTTGGGGAAGGAGGTGGTTCCTGAAAGGTATTTAAATCTACCTGTTCATTTATACAGGTTTATGTGTTCTACCATCCTCCAAAACTAATAAAACCGAGTATTTAATTCTTTTTAAAAAATTAGTACACTTGGCTGGGGATTTAGCTCAGTGGTTAAAGTGCTTGCCTTGCAAGCACAAGGACCCGAGTTCAATCCCCAGCACCAAAAAAAAAAAAAAAAAAAAAAAAAAAATTAGTACACTAATACCTTGGTTCATGAACACTTCTGTTTGCAAACAGTTTGGTTCACAAAGATAAAAGCATTAGGCAAAATTTTGTTTCTGTTCACAAACTCTGCATCTGGTGACAAACATGACCATGGCCATCTTATCTTCCCCACACAAACACAAATACAAACGTCTTTCCCAAAATTGTAAAACAAATTAAGTTTGCAAAATGAAGTATCACTGTATATATTTGCAATATATAGTAATTACATTCATTTTAGGGAATTAGCACATATATATCGTATCTTGACCATTTTTAATTTCCCCTTTCTACTTCCTATCTTCCCTTCCTCCCCCAAATTTCCTTCCCTATCTCCAAAGTCTATACTTCCGTTTTCTATCATCTCTTATTTTGCTCTTTAAATTATTTATATTTTGCGTTTCACATATAAGAGAAACCATATGATTTTTTTTTAAGGGAGGAAAGGTTTATTTGACTCACAAGAAACCATATATTTAACCTTGTCTTGTATTTCACTGAACATTATAATCTCATGATATATGTCTTTTCCTACAAATGACTTAAATTTATCCTTCTTTCTGGCTGAGTAACACTCCACTGTGTATGTACACATTTTCTTCATCTACTCATCTATTGATGGTCATCTAGGCTGTTTCCATAATTTCAAATTCCTAATTCTTATAGTGATTGACAATGTTTTCATCATTTCCTCTGTCTGTTTCTCTAATCCTATCACTGCCATTCTCTACTAGGTAAATTCTTCAAATCCACAAATGCAACGGACTCCTTCACCTCACAGTTCTGTCCTTTCTTTTCTCTTTGGAAGAGTACAAAGGAGAACAACGTTCAAACTTACTCATTCTTTAACTCTTACCTTAAACGTCATGCCCACAGCAAGACCTTCCTTAACTCTCAGATGTGATTAGTAATACTACAGCACGCTGTACTTCCTTTTTAATTACTCGTCATTCTTGTAATTACTATTTTAATGTATGTTTTTCCCTCTGAGATGTAAGTTCCAAAAAAAGTAAAGACTGTACTTATTTACATTAGCAACCCCAACTTCTAGCACAGAATCAGGCAAGTAACAGGTGTTCAAAAATTATGCTTTTAAATTGACTGAATGTTATTTTTCAAATTTTCAAGATACATTCCTGTGAGCTAGCCCTAAGAGGCATCTCGAATCTCTCTTTCTAGCCAATGCTATTTATCAACAGCAGATTAATTTTCCTAAAATAATGTTTTCGCCTGTAGCTCTTATGCAAGTTTTAAAGAGTATAAAAACTTTGGCTTGCCCCTCAACATGTCTTTTCTTCTCTGGTCATATTGGTTCCTTTTGCCCCTTACTTACGCATCTTCTTATCCATCCTGTATCTGCATTTTATCAAAGTCTATACTTGAGAAAACCCTCTTACATTGTCTTATGAATACTTTCTGAAACAAATATAGTAACTCCCAAGATATAACGTCCTTTCACCATTGTATCAGCTTTATAAATGCCTACTCTGTGCTTTTTATTTTTTCCTCCTACTCTGAGTTTTTTAACAACCTAGGCCGGTTAAGACTGCACTTTAACTTTTTTTTCTTCTTAATCTAATAGCAATGCTTCTCTTTGTGGTTACAGAACTTCCTATAATAAAGAGTTTATTTTTTAGTAGTCGATTTCTTCAGGGGAGGAACTATGGCATTTCGGTATAGTTGGACTGTCATAATACGAAATAAAACAGATCCTATGGAGTGACTGCTCAATAACTGAAATCATTCTAGGTGCTAGGAAGGTGGATACATGTGCATTATTTTATCCAAATCTTCTCCATGGTGTTTAAATTACAATTAACGGGGCTGGGGATTTAGCTCAGTGATTAGAGTGCTTGCCTTGCAAGCACAAGGGCCTGAGTTCGATCCCCGGCACCACCAAAAAAAAAAAAAAAAAAAATTACAATTAACAGCTCTTCATTCAAAACCTAAGATTTTTTTGTTTTGGTACCGGGGATGGAACTCGGGGCCTGGTACTTGCCGGCAAGCACTCTGACCGCTGAGCTAACCCAGCCCCAAGATATTTTTTAACGGTAAAGAAAGCTGGTGCTGTTGTTACCTCATCCTCCACCCTGTCCTTGTTCTCAGTCACGTGCTCCAGCTTCTGCTGAGCCTGCTTCAGATCAACGTCGAGCATGGAGCACTGCTTCTCGATCTGAACAACTCTATTTTCAGCCTTCTCTCGAGCCTCTCTCTCTTCTTTCAGTTTTTTTTCCATCTCTGTGACATAAAAGTTAGAAACATACATTTGAAGAATGCTTTTATACTTTCCACTTTACATGGTCTATAAATTGGCTTTAAAGTCTATTGTTTTTATCCTGGGACAGAACTATCAATTATAGAAGTTCTAACATTATTTGAATAATTTATATGTTGAGAATCTCTAAAGAAAAAGTTATAAAATGAAATAAAGTAATAAAATAATAACTTCTAAATCTAGCCCTTGCCTGGTGGTGTAAGAGATTATTTGGTATCATCTTCAGACCAGAAGGTGACGGGTATAGCAGGAAAGACAGTAGAGAAACAAAAGAGAAAAATGAGGGTAGATCAGGTAAAAGCAGAAGAATATGAAGCCATTCAAGAGGCAAAGGCCAAGGATGAGGAAGAGCCACTAGGATGCCAGAAGAGGATCACCCCTCAGATGAGCGAGAAGACAATGACAGGTAAAGATGTAGGAGGACCAGTAATTAAGAGAGAGGAGTTCGCATCTATGCTTTCATTATTTCTTGGTCAAACAGGAGAAAGGTTCACTTTTTAAAGCTGGACTGATATAAAAAAAAAAAAAAACCCAAACAAACAGAATGGAAGAACAGATTTGAGAAGATAGGCTGAAGTGTGGAAGAAGGAACGGAGGAGTGATATAAAAATATTGACAGTCTGAGCAGTATATAAAAAATGACAGCCTCGGGGCTGGGGATTTAGCTCAGTGATTAGCGTGCTTGCCTTGTAAGCACAAGGGCCTGAGTTCAATCCCTGGCACCACAAAAAAAAAAAAAAATGACAGCCTCAAGTTGGGATAATGCACTGGACTAACGCTCATCACAAGTACAGTATTACTTAAAGTAAAAAAGAAAAATTTGAAGAGGGTAGGTAAAGAGGTAGTGTTAAGTTCAGACATAACACAAGAGAGATACATAGGAATGACAGCACTGAGCGTATAAAGCAAGAAAACAGATGAATTTATCAACAAGGTCCAGAATGGATGAGGAAAAAAACATCAAGGAAAAGGGCTAAAAAACAGGGAGAAAGAGATTCTATTTTATAGAAATGCAAAGGTAATAAAGTAAGGGAACTAGAGATTAAAGCTGTGATTTTAAAAAAAAAGAATTAAAAAAAGGAAAGCGTTCTTTCCCTAGACTATAATTTATAATACTTGTTACTACAAAATATTTTGATCAAAACCAAAATTTTTGTAGGCATTTAAAATGAATCTTATACAAAATATTACTGACACTTACCACACATGGCAACAGACTTTGCCTCTTCAATAGACTGATGTTTGTCAGTTAAACGAGCTTTGGTAACTTTGTGTTCATTAACCTCTTGTTCTAACCTTTGTTGTAATGATTTAAGCTTATAGTTTAAATCTATCTCTAAGTTGTTCTTTTCCTGCAAAATTGGAATGAGAGTCATGAACTGTGAGGTAAGTACATGATTAAATGTTATACTGTTCAATATATTTCAAGAGATAAATATCTTACTTTCATAACCATGATAAACATATATAGCTAAACGCAAGGTATCCATCACCTTTTCTTTACCTCCCTCCCCTTTCCCACGGCTCATGTGGAGCAAGGTGTACTGGTGGTCAAATTCAGAAAGATTCACTGCTAGGATCATAAAGAAATACAACATTCCTTTTATTTTTTTAAATTTTGGCCACTACTTTAAAAAATACTATTTTTATCTACATTTTTTTTTTTTTAATTTTTTTATTATTTTTTACCAAGAACATGTATTGGTACATTGCATACATAATGATCATAATCAACATGGTTATTTTGTACCTGTACATGATTTTATCTACATTTGCACCTATACTTATACTTATTTTGCTTTGTCCAAAGAAGCATCCCATGGCAAATCAGTGAGACTGGAATGGAGAACAAGTAAAAATGTATTCCATTTCTGTCTGAGTACTTCTGCTCTTCCTTTATATTATTTCCACATATACACCAGTGTGGCCATCAAAGACCTATCCTAATTGTTACAAAATATGTCCACAGGACAGAATAGTAGTAGCTTTTCTTTTCTTTTCTTTTTTGGTGCTGGGGATTGAACTCAGGGCCTTGTGCTCGTGAGGCAAACACTCTAACCAAGTAGTAGCTTTTCTGATGATAATTTACCTGACATTCATTTCAACCTACAACATTTTGGGGAGGCACTTGTTATTGTATTATTTTTGTTTGTACTCTTGAGAAGCTTACAGATTATCACAAAATGGTTTGGGAAAAACTTCATGGAGAATTTCTGTTCCTAGTTTCTTTATATATGGGTAAAATGAAGTTACTGGTTCTCATTGTAAAGTCTTTTAAAGAAGGAAAATAAAGTATAAGTATACAATAGACCATGTGTGCTTACTCCATTTTGCTAGTAAAAGTTAGCAAAATAGAAAAGGGAATAAGGTGATTGGCCTCTGCATTTAGAATTTTCTTTTTTCTTTTTTTTTTTTTTTTTTTTGGTACTGGGGCAGAATTTTCTTAACAATCAGAAATGTCATTGGTTATCCTGTCTTATGTATCTTGCTTAGGAAAGGATTAAACAGATAATCTGCAGACCTACATCTCACTTTTTAAGTCACTAAGTAAGACACATACGTCCCTAAATACCAACAAACGAACCAAACATAAAAACTTTTAGATATACAACTACCTAAATATTAGAAATGAATGCTATTTTATAAAACTCTTATAATCTCTGATAACCAGTATTATCTCATACTTGGTACATGTTAAGCCATTTACCTTTTCTGAATGATTAAGCGAGTCTTGAGCCTCCTTTCTTTCTTCTTCTACTCTTTCAAGATTATGTTTGAGATGCTTCACCTCCTCTTGTAAAGATGTGATTCGAGCTATCAAGTGAGAAAAAAGTTCAAGCTCTCTGTCATTAAAGAAAAGTCTTTGTACAGAATGATTAAGATTTTAGAAATGTATTAAATTTTCTGATTAGAGAGAATTTATTAAGTTTTCTTGGTAGTATACACAATAAACAGTAATAAAAATATCATGAGTAACTTAGTATTATGTAACACATATTCATTTTAAGTAGTCAAAGAGATGAGGCCTAAATGTAGGCTAGAAATCATACCCAAGTCCTTATTGAGTGCTATTTAAAGTGAAAATTCATTAAGGTAATTAAAGTATTTATGAAGAGTCATGAATATGCCAGACACTCTACAAAATGTCTAATAAAAATGCTCTTAAATTTAATGGAGCCAAATCTCATTTTTATAGAGAATGGAGTTTTAAAGAATTCGATTATTTTAACAAAACTTAATTTTAACCTATCAGGGGCTCACACAGGATCTAAGCAATAATCATTAATGGCTGCTAACAGTGAAAAAGAGTCAGACTTTATGTGCCTTCCAATGCCTAAACACTGTTACTTAAATATTATTGCCAAAGTCCTACTAGAAACAGAAAGCTTTTAGACAGGTCAAGGTCTAGATCTAACTCCCAATTTAAAGTACTACAGGGTGATCATCAGCACCAAAAAAAAAAAAAAAAAAAAAAAAAAAAAAAAAAAAAAAAAAAAAAAAAAAAAAAAAAAAAAAAAAAAAAAAAAAAAAAAAAAAAAAAGAAAAGAAAAGAAAAAAGAAAAATTCAGAAAGGAGATCCTTATAAGCAAAAAAATTTTTTTTTCCGCTACAAATATTAGCAACAACAGACTACAAATAACAAAAGGAGAAGAAAATATAAATTTGAAAATTTAAGAGACATATTAATGAAATATAATGTGCAGGCTTTCAGTGGATTCTAATGCAAAGAAAATAAATGCAATCAAAACAAAAACTTATGAGCGATTGCAGAAATTTGAGCACTGACTAGATACTTCTCAATATTAAACAATCAACTTTTTCAGCTTTGATAGTGATATTACGGTTAAGTTTTTTTTTTAAATTCTTGTCTTTCAGAGATACTGAAGTATTTACATTAAATGATGTGATGCCTGAGATGCACTTTAAAAGAATTCAATATCTGAGGACTAGGGAGGGAAGGTAGAGGAGTAACACAAAACAAGACAGGCTACCAGACGCCAGCTGATGCTGGATGGTGAAAGCACAGGGGTCTTCATGGTATTTTGCTTTCACGTATGTCTAAAATTTTCCAACATATAATGTTAAAGAAGAAACGAATCAAACAATACTGTTTTCTTTTCAAAAAGGACATTTAAAAATGGTTTATTTTAAAAATATCTTTTATATTTCAATCAGAAGAATCACTGATAAATGTAATAGATGAAAAGCTTATCATTTCAGTTAAAATATTCAATCCTCCATGACATTCTGATCTCTTTCCACCTATTCATTTTCATTAAGCCTCTACGGCCTCTGGACACTTAGCCTCCCTGTAACAGCAGCCTGACTTAGAAACTACTCCATGTGTTGGCAAACTTCAAGGCTGCTGCCTGTGTCTGTAAAGACCTGAAACCAATATATTTTTTCATGTTTAAAGAGTAATAAAAAACACTAAAGAAGAATATGCAACAGAGTTCATATAAGGCCCACAAAGCCTAAAACATTCACTATCCAATTGTGCTTGGGAAGTCTTTCTCAAAGATACGAAGCCCACCGTGCACACAGAGGACATTCAATCAGGGACTCACAAGCACAACTCTGACAGAAACCCAGCATCCTGAAAGGAAAGAAATTTATACTTGAAGAACCTAAAATTTCTCAAGAACTATAAAAGATTAATGTAAAAATTGTGGTTTTTTAAAAATAACACTATACATTTTTGTACTGGAGCTCACGTAAATTGTGGGCATTTTTAAAGAGCCTGTGAGGTTTGATTTATATTCAAGTTCAAAACTAAACGAAGAAGCATTGAAAAAAGATTAACAATAAGTTGTGCTGTGAATTTTCTTAACTTTCACCAATATCTAAAAAATAGATTCTATTAAAAACCACTGTTGATGAGCACATAGATGATGGCCTCTGTCTTGGAAGCAAACAGTTCAAAACTTGGTCACACACAGGAGGTAACAAAATTTTAGAATTTGAAAATTTCTAGAAGTAACCTATCTCTATGGTTTACAGATGCAGAGGGGAGATGACACTTTTAGACATCTAATATACTATATACAAGGGCCTAGAAAACTTGACTTAGGAAGTATGAGGCTACTTTCTCGGTGATACTCAGTTTTATTTTAAGCCTGGTGCCTGAGGAGGAAGACTGCACAACATTCTTTAGTTGTGAACCAATGAGAGATCATAATTTCTGTCTCCATAGTCACGAGAACTGACCTTGACCTCTCTCCACAGAATTATGGCTAATCATCAAGTCCCATGGGACCCAAAATATGTTCCCATCTGTGACTAAGGTTAAAATGCAATCTCCCGTCTCCCAACAGATCTCTTTATCCTGAGAGGTCTGGCAACATCCATGCATATCTGTTTTGAGTAGGTAAAATGGCTGCTGCCACTACCAGGAATAGAAAATAGAGTATCTGAGACGTGGGTAAAGCCAGACATTTTCTGAAAACAAACTGAATGTTATTTACCATTTTAAAAGGGTTATTTTATTCACTGTTAGTTATACTCAGTCTTCTGTCCTTTAGATTCACAATGACTGCTCATATGTCTGGTCCTAATCTACTCAAGTACCTAACTCTTTACTACTATAATGGGGTTTTATTTCTGTAACTGTGTTTCTATTTCTACTGACAATGTATGAGGCATTCCCACAATTTAAAAATGCCAGGGTTAGGGATTTAGCACAGTGGTAGAACACTTGCCTAGTAAGCCTAAAGCCCTGAGTTTGATCCCCAGCACCCAAAAACAAACAAACAAAACAATGTTAATCCCCTCTGCTTCAATTAGTCTCACTTTAAGAACTTCATAAATGGGGCAAGTTTTTCAATTAAATTTCCAGTTAATGTAGCAAATATCCGTATTACCTGCCTCTCAGAGTTGCCTGTGAGAGTGCAGGAATTACGCATGATAGCAATATAGGCATTATTGTGGAAGAAAAAGAATGCTAACCATTTCTATTTCACTGAAGTCATTTTCTATACGGTGGCACTATGATCAAAAACATACTGCCTTCTATTTAAAACTCATTAAGAAAGTAAAATTTGTTATTTTTAAAACCGAATTAAAAAGAAAAAATAAAGAACAAACACCATATGATTCCATTTATATGAGGAACCCAGACATAGAAAGTAGAATGGTGGTTACTCAGGGATAAGGGGAGGAAGAATGGTGAGTTACTGTCTCATAGGTACAGAATTTGTTTGAGATGAAAAGACTTCTGTAGATAGAGAGGGATGATGGTTACACAACAATGTGAATGTAATTAATGCCACTAAACCGTGCACTCAAAAATGATTAAAATAAAAATTTTGTTATGTATGTTTTACTACAATAAGGAAAAAACATTACCTTGAAGTTCTCCAATCATCTCAGAATCATGACCTCTGTCTCTCCGTTCAGCTTCCAACACAGCTTGCAGCTGGTAGTAATCCTTGTCTGTTTGTGACTTGGAATTCTCTAAAATTCTGTTTCTCTCCTGCAGTTCTCTGTTTAAGGACTCTAGCTGACTAATTGATTTGCTCATTTCTGTGTGACTCTTCCTTAATCTTACAGCTGTGTCCGATTCTGTCCTAAGTAAGTCATTGGCTTCTTCCAGCTATTAAAAAAATAAAAATAAAAAAACAGAAAATAGACTCTTAACCAAAATACCATCAAACTTATTTTAATTAACTACAATCTTAAAAAAGGAGCCTCATTTGGAAAACTTACCTGCTTTTGTAATTGTGCCAGCTTCTCATTAGCAAGCTGTGAATTCTGACTTACTTTCTTTAAGTCTTCCAACTGATCCTTCAAAGTAGAGACTAGAAAATGAAAGAATATGTAGATACTAAATTTTTATTAGAGGAAACATAAAATCCCTTTTTAAAAAATGATGTTTATTTTTAGACTATAACAGCAAAACTATGCCCATTCCCACTCCCAAAACCAAATTCCATCTGAGAAGTACTTACATTTAAAATTCATCAAAAAGCAGAGCACCATTTTTATAATAGAGTACAAAAAGAGATTTGTTTCCACTGTTGAAATATTTCAAATTCTTTTATTGCCTTAATAAGATCAACCCATTGGTGTAATGCTATAAAGCTATTTTTACTGTTTTGTTTTTGAATAGTACAAACAGATAGTTCAGTCTTTTTAAAATGGTACAAAGTTCTAACGGTACTAAAGGGTGGATAGTCTTCCTCCACTTCCATCATCTCCTATCCTTCCTTCTTGACTGGCTCTTCTTGCTAGTCACAACTATTACTAGTTCTTGTGTAACTTCCCCAAAATAGTTTATGTATAGATATCTTAGTAGTGAGCCAAACATACATAGATACACACACACACACACACAATGTAAATACACACCCATATTTAAGAATATATAAATAAGCACTCTTGTTTTCCATACAAATGCCCTGTAGTCTGTTTTTGTAAAAGACACATCTTAGAAATCTTTTCTAACAGTACATAATGAGATCCTTTTTTTTTTTTTAAAAAAGCTGCATGGTATTCTACCAGATATACAAAAATTTATTTCATCATTGGTTAATTTATATTGTTTATACCTTTTACCATTTAAAAAATTACGTAAGATTGTATACACACAAGTAAATACATAAAAATACAGTAGAAGTAAAATCCCTGGGTCAAAGAGTACAGAAAACTAAGTGTGTCTGCAACACTAGTATTAAAACATGAAATCCTAGGGCTCAGTCTGGGGGCTCCCTCTTGCACAGGGACTCCCCACCTCTGTGTTGCAGCACATCAGGTCCCGTTTGAATAAATGCCTCACTCACTCTGGTGGTCTTGTAAATCTGTTTGTGATTTATTTCTTGAGTAATATTGGCTCAGAAGGTTCTGTCAATCTAGTGGGGTTCTTATCTCGAATAGTGTGGACACAGAGGAAAAAAAAAGAAAAAGAAAAAAATTCTGGCTTAGTAGTTTTCAAAAGTGGTATATGTGGAGATGGGGATTTAGGGGTAGAGTAGTTGCCTAGCAAGGCCCCGAGTTCAATCCCCAGCACCGCGCCCCCCCCCCCAAAAGGTACATGTTCAAAACGCCTGGGGAGCTTAAAGAAAATTACTGATGCTCAGGCCACATGTCTACACTAAGTAAATTAGAATCTCTGGGGTTTGGGTATCAGTATTTAAATCTTCCCCAGAAATTCAGTCTGTACATAATGATAACAGTTATTACTCTAGCTAAATACTACTTATTACTGACTTTGTTAGAAATTTAACTGGAGATCTGAGTTATTTAGCTCATCAGATACTTGAAAGACTGTGGCTTCATAAATCTATGATGGGCACCTAATTTAAAACAGCCTCATGACCAAGATCTGAGGATAGTGTGAGACAGAAATTCCAGGGCCTGGAAGTATAATTCACTGGTAGGATATTTGTCTAGAAATTCTAGTATTTTTCAGAAGTACCAATTTACCTTCATTTTCTACATTTCTCCTCTTCTCGTTTTCCTGTTCAGCTTTTCTTTGGTACTCATTAATTCTATGTTGTAACAACATTTTATCCTTCTCAATTTGAGACACTGTAGATTCTAGATTTCTTCTTTGATTCCCCTGAAATCAGGACAAAAGTTAACCACTGCAATTAGTATTTCTTGTCATTTATTTGAAGGAGTACTTTGTTCTCAAGAAAAAAGCCAGACAAAAACTTTAGATGGATTTTTTATTTTCAAGTCAGATAGTAGTATCTCCTAATAAGGACAACTTTCTACTAATAACAGAGATTGCCTTCTAAGTCAGCAAAATCGTCCTTATTTGAGCTAAGTAGGTAAAATTTTTCAAGACTTAAAGTACAATCCTTTGAATCTTACCTTTTCATATTGAAAGTTGCTGTGTTAATTTAAGACAACCACAGTGTATTGTAAATATTTGGGGTGATATAGAATCCTCAATATATGAATTATAAAAGGTTCAGGTAATAATTATTTATTTGATAAGAAACACAAAACTGAAATGGTACTAAATGGTTTAGGGTCTACCAGTCCCTCTATGTCTCCTGTTCCTGTCTCAACAGCAATTTATCTTTTTAAAATGCTCTCCTTATCTTCTTACAAATGTGTATTAAAAAGTAATCAAGAGAATATTTTTCTAAAAAACACTCTACAGTGGAAGAAGGGTTAAAGTAAAAATACCCACTTTTCACAACTTCAAAAACTACTTTTTAAGGAGGACACTGTCAGATTTGTAAATGTGGTACAGATCAATAAGGTCTTTCTAATTCTAAGACCTTATCATTTTAATCTTAAATTCATTTGAACTGTATCAATAGTTTACTCCTTCCTGTTGTGAACCAGTATTCGGTGGTACAGAGATAACAAAGTATTCACTCACTCACTTATTACGGGACATTTTGATTCTTTTCACTTTTGAGCTATTGTAAGTAAAGCTGCTATCAATAGCAGTACACAGGTTTTTGTGAGGATGTGTGTTTCTTTTCTGGGATAAATGTCCAAGAATGCAACTGGTGGGTCACACAGGAGCTGCATGTTTAGCTTTTTAGGAAAGAGCCAAACGGTTTTCCAGAACATCTGTACCATTTTACACCCTCAACTGCAATGTGCAAGAGACCCAGTTTCTCTACATTCTGCCAATTTCAGAACTGCTAATTTTTATACTTATTTAATAATTACAGAGTGATAGTTCATTGGTTTTCAAATGGCTAGTTATATGCACATCTTTTCATGTATTTATCACACATATTAAGTGGTACCTTAGTTCACAAACTTGATTCTTCCCACTATTCAGGCTGTAAACCGAGTTGGACTAGAATCAAATTCAGTGGTTAAGTTCAGTGTTGACCTTATGGGGAAATTTGACTTGGTTCTCATCTGGTTTGCAACCAGAACCATGGAGAGAAATGAGATGGTGAGCCAAGGTACTACTGTATTTCTTTTTGTGAAGTCTACGTTCCCATCCTTTACCAATTTTTATACTGGATTATATATTGGTAAGCTTTGAGAATTAAATATTCTAGAGATAAGCCCTTTGTTAGTAACACAGTTTGCAAATTTCTTCCCCCGTCTGTAAGTTGTCATTTCCTCTTTTCATAGGGTCCTATACAGAGCAAGTGTTGTTAATTTTGATTAAGTTCAATTTATTCAATTTTCCTTATATGGAATAAGTTTGTGGTATCATGTCAAAGAACTCTTCACTGGATTAAAAAATACTCATGCTATGTTTCTCTGATAATAAAAACATTTTTGGGAGGTAAGCATGGAACACATGAATAATTATAAAATCAACATATTTCCCATTTGATCACATGAGATGATGTCACTATTAATCCTTTTAAAATATTTTAAATCATACTTCTCTTTTCCCTATTACTTTCTTTTTGGTATGGTTCCATATTCAATTTCTGATCTCTTGCACCTTGTTCATTTTTCAACTATCAAGAACAACTTAACAGGTTAGGCATGGTAGGGTACACCTATAATCCCAGCTACTCAGGAGGCTGATGGGGAAGATCGCTCAAGCCTGGTAGTTCAAGACCAACCTGGGTAACACAGTGAGATCCTCCCCACGGGGGGGGGGGGGGGGGGGAGAAGAACCACCCCTATAATCCCAGCACAGGGAAACTGGGCAGTAGGTAGGAGGATTGTGAGTTAGAGATCAGCCCAGACTACATAATGGGACCCTGTCTGAAAATATGAGACACATGGGGATGGGGGAGATACTGACATTTATGTACTAAAATTACCACATTGTCATAGAGTGGAATTGTACAAAGGAAACTTGAAATATAATCTCCACCACTTAAACCTGGAGCTCCAACCAAAGCGAGGCATTCATCTAAAGTCTCTGGTTTTGTTTTGTATTTCAATTAAGAATTCACAATTTTCTCAGGAAATAAAACATCTGAAAAGTGGGTAATCTCGTGAAGGAAAACTTTCACTCAGGAAATAAAACAGTACCTCTTCATCCAGTTCTTTCATTATCTTGTCTAGTTTTATGTTTGAAGTTCTGTAAAAACAAAAATAACACAAATTAGAAATGTTTATTATTTCTTTCCCAGAACTGAATACCTACATCCCTTTTTCATTTAACTAAGTTTTATTAAAATGGTTTTTGTACCACAGATCTGGTAGTCTGGTGCAGCCTACAGCTTTTTTTCAGAGTAATGTTTCAAAGCATAAAAAACTTGTAAGATTAAAAGAAGTCAATTATACTGAAATATAGTTATAAATTCTTAAAAACACACATGATTTAGTACTTTATTATGTCTATTTGAAGAAACATGGCATATACCAAATGCACCATGTGACAATGTGGGAAAAATTTTGACATCAACTGAAAGTGTATTATCTCCATTGCAATTTGTTTTCTTTGGCTCTGGACATTATTTTGAACTTCAAACCTATACTATAAATGCAACATGTTCATGTGGGTATCTCATCAAATACCTCATTCTTCATGTCCAAAGCTAACCTGTTCCCCTGTTAAGTGAAAAAAATCAGACACACAAGCTTAAATATCATATGGTTTCTCTTAGATGAGAAATCCAAAGTATAAGTAATTTAAAGAGAAGTTAAACACAGATAATAAAACAGGGAGACAGATCTTTTGTGAATGGGAGGGGGACCAAAAAATGGAGAGAGGATCGCAATGGGAGAGGAAGAGAGTAAAAGGAAATAAGAGGTGTTATTTATAATCACCACTTCCCCATGATGAATGCACTCATTATGTACTGCAAACATGTACTAATAAAAATTAAATTTAAAAAAATCAAGATCAATTCATGAAAACAGAACAAAACAAAAAACAAACAAATCAGACCCTGTAACCTTCCCAGTCTCATCACAGGCTTTTCCTTCTCTCTGATGTTAATAGCTGTCAAGTTCTCTTACATTAAGTCCTCCACAGAGCTGTATTCCCTTACCCTAACACTTCCTCATACTCTTCCCCTCGTATTTCCCACTGACCCTTCTAGTTTCAGGGTTTCCTAATCTCCAACAAAATGGTATGGGCATCTTCTGATACACAGTATTCTTGATATATTCCTGTATCATTTCATTCTTTCTTCACCTTACCAGACACCACACTTATTTATAATTACTTACTGCCCCTGTCAATACTAGATCTGTGTGAGTATGGACGATGTCTTATTTAGTACTATACTGCTGGCAAGCACATTACTGACAAACTGGAATTTGTGAATAAATGAATGAAACTAAACTGACTGGAATACAGAGAACTAGACTAGAATCAATCCCGACTTAATCTGTATGTAGTAGTGCTGGTGAATTTCTAGACAAAATTTGTTTCCAGCCTTCTCACTTATAAATTCTCACATTCTTCTGGTTCCTTTGTGGGGAAGAGGGTAAAAGTAGGACTGAAAAAAAAACGTTCAAACAGAGCTAACTTTGTTCACCAATTAAAAGGTCCATAGCTCTAGTGACTTTACTTGAGCTTTACTTTACCTCCTCTTTCTCTCCCTTCCTCCATATTTTGGGCCCCTTCCCATCTGCAAAAGATCTATCTCCCTGGTTAATATAATGTGTCTTTTATTTTACTATTTAAATTATTTACACTTTGGGTTTCTCATAGAAAAAAAATCATGTAATATTTAAGCTAGTGTGTCTGATTTATTTCACATATCAGGGGAACAGGTTAGTTTTGAATATGAAGAATGAGACAGATTCATTTTGGACATGAAAATATGTCTTTCAGAAAAGATACATAGTCTCAAACATTTGAACTTTCAAAAGAAAGCAAACGTAAGTAATAATTAGTCTACAATCCCACTACACAGTCATTTATTTAAAATCCCACTCATAATTCCATATATAATTTTAAAATTTATCATCTCATTTTAATCCTATTTCTTTAGGGCTATACATTTTCATATGATTATCAGCCACTTTGGCCATTCTTTCGTCCTCAACTTGATCCTCATTACCACCACTACCATTAGTCAATCATTTGAATTTTAACTTTAAAATATTGTTTGGATGTAGAAACTTCTCAACATTTATGTAAGAGAATCTACCCATCACCTCCTTTCAGTCAGCTAATTAAAATGGGAGAGAAAAGTAAGGAATCAGGCAACTAAATGAATTAAAAGCATACAAATCTTTTTTAAGAATAAAGACTACCAGCAAAAAATGTATAATAAATATTGAGGAACAGACATTTATAACTGATGGCAACATAAATATTAGTTTTAAATTCTAGCCAAATTGCTTTTCATGGATGTACGTTAGTAGTAATGTTTTTATCTTGTTATATCTATCAACTTTCATGTGTTTACCGAGTATAAGCTCTACACTAAGTATTCACAATATGTAACTTTTAAGATAAAAGCATATTCGGGGCTGGGGATTTAGCTCAGTGATTAGAGTGCTTGCCTTGCAAGCACAAGGGCCTGAGTTCGATCCCCGGCACCACAAAAAACAAAACAAAACAAAACAAAAAACAAAAAAAAAGATAAAAGCATATTCTCACCTGCATTTCTGCTCCATTTCATCTTTTAATTGCATTTCATTATGCAGCTGTTCTTCCAACTTGTAGATTGTTTTTTGCAAACTTTCCTGCTTTAATTAGAAAACAAAAACCTTTATTCTAATAATATTCATAAATTTAAAATAAATTTATCCTACCATTTTATACCTGTCCAGAAAATAACTATTTAATCTCTTTTTCTGTTGATTTAGAAAGTATTTTCTCAACACTTACTAATATCTCAGGCACAGCGCCACATTATTAGTAACAGTGAAAATAATCAGTTTCATCCTTTTTCTCAAGAAGCTGAAAGTTAAATCCTGGGGCACAAAGAACAGGAAATGATCTGCAAGGGGTACACTCACCCAACTACGACATGGCACCCTGCTGACAGGCATGGAGGTTTCTTTGTTTTGGTGGTTCTCAGGGTGGAGTCTGGAGCCTCTGCTCTGAGCTACATCCTAGACCTTTTTACTGAATATTTTTAAAACTTTGAGATAGTTTTTTTAACTTAAATTGCTAGGCTGGTCAGGATGGGCTTAAACTTGAGGTCCTCTTTGCCTTAAGAACCAACAGTAATCCAAAAATATCTACACAAAATTTGTATGCAGTGTATTCTGAAGGTGAGAAGGGGTCACTTCTAATTCTGTCAGGAGTAAGTTATGCTTGAAGTAAGGTCTAAAAAAGGAGAGAAATTTACCAAACAGAGGTGTCAAAAGAAGGCATTTTTGCCAGAACGAACAGTTCAATAGTAGAGAGGCAGAAAAAAATATATTTGGGAAGTGTAGAGAAAGCAAGTATAACAGATTACAGAATGTAATAGGGGAAATCAAACCTAAAAAGGTAAGTGGGACTATTAATATGCAAAGAATAAAAGCTGGGAATGTTAACCTGTAAGAAAGTTACGACTTAATACTGTCATCTCAGAAACAGTACACCAATAATTGTAAGATGAACAGATTAAAGGGACAGTAAAACTTTAGGAAGAGCAACCGGTTCACAGGCTTATGAACACAGTTCAGCTAAGAGAGAATACAGATCTCATATAAAGCAGAGGCTAGTAGCATGAAGAGAAGAAAATGGATGAACTTGCCCATTAGAAGATAGATGACCTAGAAACTGATTAGACAAGAAACAGAAGCTATAGTACTGGGCTGGGGATTTAGCTCAGTGGTTAGTGTGCTTACCTAGCAAGCGCAAGGCCCTGAGTTCGATCCCCAGCACCAAAAAAAAAGAAGCTAGAGTACTGTAATGAAGGACAAGAAACAAATTATTGCTGGGGAGAACATGGAGAAATGAAAACTGAGTTTAACTTTAGCTTAACCTACATATCCAGGAAGAAAGAGATTCAGATGGTGGAGTTCAGAGGAACAGGATGGACATGTATAAAATTACCTCTGGAAATGAGCAGAGATGGGATCACAACTTTGGGAAACATTTAATAATTAAGTGACCAAAGGACCTGAAATAAAGGTCCAAAGAGGACCAAAAATAAAATTCAAAGAAGCAAAAAGGAAAAAAAAGGAAATAATGGGAACACAAAGTTAAAAAACTTGTTCCAAAAACAAGGGAATAGCTAGTGTCAAATGTAGCAAAGAAGAAAAGGATGGATTAGTCAGTGTCAACACTGGAAGGAATAAAGATGAAAATTATTCACTTCATTTGCAATTACAAAATTGCTCATTAGCATCTTAGCCAAAAGACCTCCAAGGAAGAGTTGAAAATTAAATTAGCTGATTTTTGCACATAATTCTAGTTTAATATATATAGCATTCTTCCCTTATGTTCTTAACAACAGATAAAAGGTAGTAGCCACAGACAGAAGCTTAAAAGATCATCAAAATCAGCTCAAAGAAAATACAAATCCTTTGAATATTTTTGAAGTCCTAATATACCTTTAATCCTACAGTCCTAATCCTTTTAATATACTTTTAATCTTAGCAACGTGAGAGCTGAGGTATAGCAACACCTTACTATCACTTTTCCTAGATTAAAGTGCTTTTATTTTAGTGACTTCTAAGCCTTTGTTAGCTACATAACTTGCCAAAGAACTCTTTGGGATGAAAATTTTTTAAAAAGTTGCCCTTTTCTCACTTCCTCTTTTTTCTCATATGTTCTACTGTATTTAAGAGTAAAATACATCAAAGAGAGAATAATTGTATCAGTTTTTTTTTTTTTTTGTGGTACCGAGGATCGAACTCAGGGCCTTGTGCTTGCAAGGCAAGCACTCTAATCACTGAGCTAAATCCCCAGCCCCTGTATCAGCTTTTAAAATGTGGTTGCTACTCCTCTGCTCCATTAATACATACGGACTATAGTAAAGAACACCCTAAGGATGGCCAGATAATTATTACTACTTTTTTTCCAGAGAAGTCCTACTTCACTTAAACTCAAAAAATATGTCTCATGAACATGAGCCATATGAATGACGCAAACAACTCACAACTAAAATTACTAGAGTAATTTAGTGCTCAGTGAACAAATTAATGTTGATTACACGTTGGCTACCCTTCATTTCTCTACCTCCCTTTAAGAGTAGTCTTGAAGATCTATTCTCTGTTGCTCTTAATTAAAATTTACAAACTGTCTTGCTTAGGCTCTGATGCTTTATGATTTAAAGGTTGGTCTCAGACCATGGGAGATACCAACAGGAAATCAGAGGGTGGAGAAATTAAGTATTCATTCTCTCCATCCTTCTTAATTTACTGTGGTTCTAGTATATTTTATGTTCCTCATCTTTGATACCAGGCTTTCTCTGAGCTAATACAAGATTTTCTCTCCTTGCCCCTTTAGTATAGGAGCAATGGCTTCCCAATGTTAATCAGGAGATACTTGAGCATCTTTATTATTCCCTTATACTGATATTTGCAGCATAACAGTCCTTTCCTTAAAACTCTTTTCATTTAATGAATGCAAAAGCAAAATGTGGTAAAAATGCACAATGGGATTATTATTCAACCTTAAAAAGGAAGAAAATTTTGATATATACTACAACATGGATGATCCCTGAAGACACTATGCTAAATGAAGCAAGAAAGTCACAGAGAATGAATACTGCCCAATTGTATTTATATGAGGTAGGTAGAATAGTCAAGTTCACTGAGACAGACAAAGTAGAATAGTGGCAACTATGGGGGAGGGTGAAGTGAGAAATTATTCTTTAATAGGAAATTATTCTTTTTAGATTGGGATGATAAAAAAGTTCTAGCGATGGATAATAGTGAAAGTCGCAAAACTGTTAAGTTCTTAAGGTCACTGAGATGTACACTTAAAAATGGTTATCAAATTAGTGCCCATTTTACTAAAACAAAAAAACTGTTTATTTAAATCTTTTGAATGTGTCACCTGTTTTTCCGACAAGACCCTTAATGATATAAAACTTCTTTACCACATACTCCTAATTCCAAAGATTAAAAAAAAAAACTATTGCCAATATGTGTGGCAATTTAAAGTTTTCTGCCTCTATATATAATATTTCATTTGATATTGAGGCAAGAAATCAGACCAGAGAGGAGACAACAAATAAGTACCATAAAAGAAATCTAAGATCAGTAGCTGCACATTCACAAGCAATATATATGCTTATTCAATACCATGTGCACAAAAACATTACTATTATTTTTTCTTTTTTTGGTGCTGGGGATCGAACTCAGGGCCTTGTTCTTGCTAGGCAAGCACTCCACAAATGAGCTAAACCCCCAACTCTGCAAAAACATTATTTACAAAACAATTTCTAAGAAACTAATAAGAAAATACCTACCAAGCTTTTATCCACATTGGAGCTAGTTCTGTTATCATTAGGATTTGCTGAAGATAAGTGTCTGGTGGGTGAGAGATGAGGTTCAAAAAGAAAGCAAAAAGAAAAGTCTTTAACATTCAATGACAAATACTATATGCTTTTTCAATCTGCAGTATTATACTAGCTGTGTTTTTTTCAAAATTAAGTACAAGCTCGTACTTTTTAGAAACATAATACAAAATAATATATATATTAAGCAAAACTCCAGATAAATGTAAAGCAGCACCCTATAGTCACATCACTTAATATTCCTAAGGTAAAACATATGAATATACTGAGCAGGATAAATCAAAAATATAAATAGTCTCAGATCCATACTTTTTTTGTGGCCACGAGACTAAGTTATGGCATGCTTGTCCACCAGGCAAATACTAAATAGAAGTTTCCCATTTCCCAGAACTTTCTCAATTTAAGAACTGGGGACAAGAACTGCTGACCTCTAGAGATGGACACGTGCACAACTACCTCCCTTGTTCCCAACTACCCTTCTGCCAAACATGATATGGATCAAAAAAATTTTTTGTCTGCAGTTTTTACCTAAGTAACTGAAATAACAGAACCAAAGTTTGAGTGATGTTCATTTAACTTTTGGGAGTCCCAGCCTCACACAGTTCTTTGAATTCAGTATAAAGTTAGAACTATACATACGTATAAGTGATTGGTTAGCCTTACAGATCTTTAGACGTCTTATGAAATTATCAAATAGATCTAAATAGATTGCACATAAGAAAAAAATATTCCAAGCTACCCAAGTGTTATGTAAAAGTAAGGTACTGCCACTGCTGCTTCTGATACTACCTTCACAAGGCTACCACTGCCAATATTATTATTATTTCTATCAACAGTAATCTCTCAAAAAAAGATGAACAGGTACAGTATACTGCACAGATGCCAGGGGCAGTGGTTAACACAATGGGTATTAATTAAAATGGACAGAAGATAATCAAGTGTCAATAAAGTACCACTAAACATATACAATGGTCTAAAAGAAACAAAAATATGCCACTTCCTAGGTTCTTCTTGGAGCATTAGATAACTACAAATTCAAAAACTAGTAGACAATAAGAATGGATATGTAGCAAGTTTGTAAAGGTCCTATGTAACAAATGACAAATTTTAGATGCAATGCAATTTAAATTCCAATGACTATTAAACATGCCAGAAATTCAATATGGAATTCTGGCACGTTTGTAATATAAAGTGTCCAGAAATGTCGGCAGAATCTGAATTATATAGATCAGATCTCCATTTGACCTCTAAGATGTCTCCTTAATTTAATAATCTATATAACTGAAGTTGAAATTTAGCCTTTTACAAAATTAGTAAGTTCTCTGAATGCATCACTGAAAATGCAAGGATACCACCTATACATAGCTATTAATGTTTCCACTTTTCTTTTTCTTCAAGGTGCTGTTGTTGTACTATAATATTGCTATCTTAAGTCTAGTCATTTAGGTAACATTTTAGGAAAGAAGAGTTAGTGTGTCAGGAATGTAGCTAAAAGTTTAAGGCTATTTTATTGATTGGCTGATTGAGACAGGACCTCATTATGTGTTCCAGGCTGTCCTTCAACTTATGGCGATCCTCCTGTCTCAGTCTCCCAAGTGCCAGGATTACAGGCATGCATCACCATGCTCAGCCTTTAAGGCTATTTTCAATCATGTTTAATTCAGCTATACTTCAGCAATGAGGATCTCTGCTCTTGCTGACTAGAAGTATGTTTGGATTTCAGGGTAAATATTTCAGAAGTTTTCTATGTCACACCAGTATATTCAAATATGCTGACATTACAGTAAGACTCATTAATATTTTGTTGATTCGTTATTAAAAGCAACCATATTTTTATCTATTCAGATAATAAGCAGTTACTTTAAAAATACTGTTAATCAATGAATGCTGACACTTTAGAACACAGTATTTCTACCTTATTTTTTTTGCTGCTGGGGATCAAACTCAGAGTATTTCTACTTTTAAGGAAACTAAACATTACTCTGGGATATGAAATATGAGTACAAAGAAAAACCAAAGAATAGGACCAAGGACATGACAATGTTTAGCTTTTTTGTAAGTAGTACTTAGCAACCTACATTGCACAATTTATCTATAACCTCACTAGAGTATAAGCATCTTGAGAAGGAACAACACTGCTATGGTCTGGATCTAGAATGTCCTCTGAAAGCCTCATGTGTCCAGAGGCAGGGCTTCTGGAAGGTGACTGGACCATGACAGTGCTGTATTCATCAGCAGATTAATCCGTCGATGAGTCCATAGCTGGGATGTCCTGTTAAGAGGCAGGCAGTTCCCTGGGGATGTACTGTGGAAGGGTTTATCTCTTTCCCCAGCACCTACTTTAACTTTCTGCTGCCTGGCTGCCACGATATGAGCAGTTTTCACCACCTGGCCCTTCCACCATGCTGTTTCTGCCTTGGGGCCTGCTGGCCGTGGGCTGAAACTGTGAGGCAAAATAAACCCCTCTTCCTTTAAATTGTGGGTCTCAGGTATCGTGTCGCAATGATGAGAAAGTGACTAAGAGGCATGCATCTTTTTCATCCTTCTCCCTGCACAATGGTGCCATACGTATCTATATGAATGACAAAGCTATCAAATATATCTGTTGAATAAATGAATGCCCAACACATTGAAGTAATGTTAACAGGGAGACAGATCTTTCTCAAACAGGAAAGGGACTGAGAGATGGAGGGAGGATAGAGGGAGGAGAAAGGAAAGGGAAGTAGTAACAGTTAAGATTTGTTATGTACACATACCAACTCCTCATGAGGAATGTAATAATTATGTACTGAAACATATACTAATAAAAAGAACACTTGTATCTCAAGTACTTTTATAAAGACTAAAACTAACATTAGCTCATACTAATGATAATAAGAGCTAGAAATAAGTGCTCACTCCAAGCAAGGCACTGTTCTGCATGCTTTACTGTGTTTTGATATTTACTTCACTCTTACAAAAACTCTATGAAGAAAGTATTATTACTGTTGTCATTATCATCCCTAATTGTTGAGGAAGTGAAAGCACAAAAGTTAAAGTTACTAATGCAACATCACAGTTTAGGTAATTTCAGATGTTATAATACACGGAAAATTCATTAAATGGTTTTGGGAGGAATCAATTTTTGAACAGCTAAAAATTATGGATCTTGGATAACATTAGTATAGTGATGATAAAGCTAGGAAAGCATGTATGTTGTGCCAGAACGTATTATAAACTGTAACTCTTTACATGACAATGTTGACCAAAGTATCAGTAGTAACAGCACCTTTTGATCTATAAACTGTTGTCACTTGAGGATATACAGTATAACATTCAACAATGAATTTCTGAAAAACAATATCCTAAGCATGAAAGAGACTGAAAGAAATCAAATATGAAATACTGAAATATCATTCATCACTGCAAAATGGTATAATGCATATAACATTAAATCTACTTTAAAATGAACTTTAGCTATCCCCCAAAAAACAGTATGAATATAATAAAATCAGTACTTATCCCTAAAATCACTGAAATACTTACCTACGGTTACTGTAATATGTAAATCCTACAAAAGGTAGCTGATTGCCAACAAAAGCTTTAGGAATAGGGAATGTTTCTTCATCTCCTTTATCTTCTTCCAAGTCATCAAAATTACTAGTATCAATGTCACTACTTAAATCAGGTACAACTGGTGCTACAGCTACAAACAAAAAGGAAATTAGTTGTTAATTTCAGATTTAATATATTAATAAAGTACACAAGAGATTCCATATCAATGCAGCAATGTAGCATACACCTATTGTCTCGGTTAATAGACTGCTTGAGGCCAGAAATTTGAGCTGACTGAGGTAGTATGAAAACTTGTCTCAAAAAAACCCAAAAAAGTTTCATATCAACTACTGATTTCACTCTTCCTAAGAGCTTGTGAACCACAGATTCCAAGTGAGTTGAATCATACTAAGACTTATTACAATTAAAAATCAACTGATACTAATCATTATATAATTCCATTCAAATAATTATCTTTGAAGAAAACTATAATTATCATCTAAACTTCAAATCTAGCATGAATATTATAAATAAAGGATTATTAAGGTTTGTTTCAGAATATGCTTCATACTATAAAATACTTAAAACTCATTTAGGACTATAGAAGACTTCAGAACCTGTAGCATAACAAAGTACGCTCAGAAGTATTAATTAGTTTCAAACACAGTATTTTTTTTTTATTAATTTGCTCAACAGCAAATCAGAAATAAAGGTTCTTATCAGTTGTCCTGGATATAATTACTAATTTGAAACAGAAATATTTTCACTTACTTAGAATCTAGATGATCAATATTCCCACCACCCAATATCTCTAATAAAATTAAATCACAATGGCCAAAGGATTTTGAATTACAGTTTCAGACTAGCTACTTCTAGAATCAAGTGATTAAGGAAAAATTCAGGGTGGGGATTACGATATAGCTGTTAGGAAAAAAACAGCAAAGATATAAAACATGTATATACCATCCTCAACAATTATAAACAAATTGTGGGACAAGGCTCCCATATACCTAATAATATAAAGCCATATGTGACAATCTTTAAATGTTCTTAATGCAGAAGAAAATACCATACAAAAGTAACTTTAAGAATATCTTCACTATGCTATAAGGACAAATGATTTTTAAAGATACAACAGTATAGGGGTTGGGAGTTTAGCTCAAGTGGTAGAGTGCTTGCCTAGCAAGCAAGTGCAAGGCCCTTAATCCAATTCCAAGCAACCCCTGCAAAGATACAGCAATATACTAAAACATCACAGAATTATCACCACCAAAATACTGTATAATTATTTGAGATACGAATCATGTCAAGTTCCTTTACAGAAAATGACAAAGATGACCAAGTAAGCAAAAAATAACTGGTTTCATGGTCTTAATCTACTACACACACACACACACACACACACACACACACAAATAAATCATTTTTCTTTTGAATTATGCTGTTTAAATATATAGTAGATATATTTAAGGTATTGATAAATATTTAGATGTGTAAAAATATAGTGAACTATCTGATTAATTTAGGAACAAAACCATAAATTTAGTTGAATGAAGTTATAGTATTAATTGATAGTAACAAGAGTGTGAAAACAGAACTTTTCTACCATTCACTTTCTTTGATAGCCAAGAGAACTGCTTAAAAAAATGCTGGCCTCTGATGGGTTGGGAATTTAGCTCAGTGGTAGAATGCTTGTCTAGCAAGTGCAAGGCCCTGAGTTTGATCTCTAGCACCCGAACGCTAAAATTAAAAAAAAAACAAAAAAAACAGAAAATCAACAGTGGAAATTAACAAAATAAACTGGTCTGTTACAAAGACCAACAAAATTGACAGCCTGTTTACTAGACCTAATAGAAAAAAGCAAGGAAAAAAATCCAATGAACAAAACCCAACTAAAATCAGAAATGGATATAGAGATTTAACTATTGACCTTATAGAAACAGAAAGGATTAAAGAAAATACTAAGAATGAGTATATACCAAAAAATTAGATGACTTACATGAAATGCACAAATTCCTAGAAATACACAGATTACCAAAAGTTACTCAGAAATTTAAAAACCAGAACAGACCTAAATCTAGAGATTGAAAAAATAATAAAAAATAAAAATGTCTCAACAGCATGAAAAGTCCAGTACTAGATAGCTTCATTGGTGAACAAACATACAAAGAAAAATTAACACCGATGCTTTTCAAACACTTCTAAGAAATAGCTGGGCATGGTGCCACATGCCTTTAATCCCAGCACTAGGGAAGCTGAGGCAGGAGGATGGCCACAAGTTTGAGACCAGCCTGGGCTATATAGTGATTTCAAGACCAGCCTGAACTACCTAGTGAGACCAAAAAAACCAAACCAAACCAAACCAGACCAAAAAATACTTCTAAAAATTAAGAGCGCTGAGGATTTAGCTCAGTGGTTAGAGTGCGTGCCTTGCAAGCACAAGGCCCTGAGTTTGATCTCTTGCACCAAAAATAAATGAATGAATAAATGAATGAGGAGGGAATACTTCTTAATTAATTTCATGAGACCAGCATGGTCCTAACATCAACAACAAAGACACCAAAACCCACAGAGTAGTACCTTTTACAAATATGGATACAAGAACCTTCAACAAAATAGTAGCAAACTGCACACAATTGCATATTAAAGAGATCAACAAAACTATATACGATTTTTACTTGCTAATTAAAATTTTTTTTTTAATTTAAAACAGGATTATACTCTCTCTGACCAAGTGGGATTTCTCCCAAGGGGCTTCACCAAATTAAAGTCAATCAGTTCAACAGCTTGTCCTCTGTAAAATTAAATACAATGGGTGAAAGACCTAAACATAAGAGCTAAAATGATAGAATTCTTACAAGAAAATGGGAGAAGTTTCATGAAAATGAATTTGCTAACAGTGTCTTGACTATGACACTAAAGCACAGGCAATAAGAATAAGACAACTGTACTTTAGGGGTTGGCGATTTAGCTCAAGTGGTAGAGTGCTTGCCTGGCAAGCGCAAGGCTCTGAGTTCAATCCCCAGCACCAAAAAACCCCCCAAACAAATAAACAACCCCCCCCAAAACCCCACAACTATACTTCTCACAAATGGAAATTCTCTGTGCACTGGCCAGGTAGAGGGGCACAGGTGAGTAGTCCCAGCACTAAGGAGCCTGAGATGGGATATCATTTGAGCCCAAGAGTTCAAAACCAGCCTAAACAACATGCACATCAACGGATACCATCCACAGAGTGAAAGGTAACCCACAGAATGAGAGAAAATATTGCAAACCACATATATGACAAGGGATTAATATTCAGAATATACAGAACTATAAGTCAACCACAAAAACAAATTCAAAAGTGGCGAAAGACTTAAATAGAAAGACCGCTGAAAATATACTTAACATTTTCATTAGGAAACTGCAAACCAAATGAGATAATATGATACTACCATACCATTAGGCTGGCTACTATTTAAAAAAAAAAAAAAAAAGAAAGAAAGAAATCCAAATCACAGAAAAATACAAGGAATGTACAAGATGTGAAGAAAGTAAAAATACAAGGAATGTACAAGACGTGAAGAAAGTGGACCTGCATACTTTACTGGTAGGAATGCGAAAAAATGGTACAGCTGCTGTGGTTAACAATATAGTGGCTCCTAAACAATTAAAACAGAATTACCAAATGCTCCAGCAATTCTACTTCTAGGCATGTGAGGGTCAGTGCCTACCAATGGATACATGGATACATACATGTATGCCTCCCCACACACAATGAGGAATGAAATTATGAGAAATGCTAAATGAATGAAGCTTGAAGGACTTATACTAGGTAAAATAAACCAGTCACAAAATGACAAATATTGTATTCTACCTAAATGAGGTACCATGCCATGAAGAGTCAAATTTATAGAGACAGAAGGTAGAACAGTCATTATGAGAGTTGAGGGAAAGGGAAGGCAGAGTTACTTAATGGGTAGAGTTTCAGTTTGGGATGAATTTAAAAAGTTACAGTGACAGTGGTGATAGTTTAAAACAATGTGAATGTAGTTAATGTTACTGAATTACACAGTTAAAGTGATTAAATGGAAAAGTTTATGTTAAGTATACTTTACCTCAATAAAAAGGAAAAAACAAGTTCTTTTAAAAAAGAATCCACTATAATGCTGAGAAAGTCTAAATTCTTAGCTTGAAGAGCCCTGAACGAGAGCCTGAATTCTTTATTCGGGAAGACCACAATGATAATCTCTACCAGAAGAATATAAAATTCTAGAAAAGAGGACACTGGTTCAGTAAACCTAGAGAACCTGGACTAGTACATGTGTACACAGAAAATGAGTTCTGTTTTTAACATAAGTGAAGTGTTACCATTACCAGCATCTTAAGTACTTCGCACCAGCTATATAGGCAAATTCAGGGAAATATCATTAACGAGATAATTATGAAAATGGTAAAGTGTTATGTAAAGTTATCAATTATATTTAACATGGATTTAGCAATACTACAAATACTAAATATTATATTTAACATTACTACTGTGCTGTTATATGTAATAAATGTTGTAGTTTTCTCCAAAATTGCACTGCCAGAAAGAATCCATTCTCTACATTTCTGATATATGATATCCTGAATGAGGGAAATCTTTAAATGGCACATAGCAATCCAATGATCAAAGGTTTTGGAGTCAAATGGCTCTGAACTCTGGCAATGTCATTTGCTCACAGCGTGCTTGCAATGTACCAAGTTATTTGGGTCTTTTCATTTCTTCTGTCTACTATCTTTAATCTTATTTCTGTCACTTCAGTTCTATGTCAAATAAATAGGAAATAACTTTATAATCTTAATACTCCATACCTCTAAATTAAAGATGAACATGATCAAGAAGCTCATAGAAAGTCTGCCAAAAACCAAGCTATTCTGTACCCTGCTCCCACATGACCGAGGAACACAAGGTGAAGATTAACTACTGCTGTAACTTGGAGACATGTAAGTGGCAAAATTACCAAAATAACTATTACTTATAAAAGAAGGCAATTTTGCCAAAGAAAACTGGAGAGTCAAAAAAATTAAAGGAATTATGATTGTTACATAATTTTTTAAAACTTTGCAAGCAGGTCAGTGAGGTCAGTTCTGCATAAAAATATTCTTGGTATTTTAGGGGTGGGACGTGAAGAAGGGGTAGGAAGAGGGAAAGGAAAGAAAAAGAACAATAAGTTCTACAGACTCCAATTTTGCTTTCATTTTTTTTCGATAACCACAAAACAGGACCTATTAGAATTTGGGAAAGCTATCAACTGTTTATAAGTATGCTAGCTCTAAATATTGTAAGAAACCAGTATGCTAAATCTATACTCTAACAGCAGGTAATAATGTAGATTTTGAAAAAAACAACAACACTACTAATAAGTTACATAAGAAAAATCATAGGAAATTTTTAAATAAAAAGTCCATTTGAGGCTGGGGGTTTAGCTCAGCGGTTAGAGTGCCTGTCTTGCAAGCACAAGGCCCCGAGTTCGATCCCTGGCACCAAAAAAGATAAAAAAATAAAATAAAACAAATAAAATGAAGGAATTAAGAATAAAAAAAAAAAAAGTCCATTTGAGGGGCTGGGGATTTAGCTCAGTGGTCAGAGTGTTTGCCTAGGAAGTGCAAGGCGCTGAGTTTGATCCCCGGCACCCCCCCCCAAAAAGTTCATTTGATGAAAGCCAATGAAGTAGTTTACTTTGTAAAGCAGTTATAGTAAGAACATATAGCAACACAATAAAATATCATTGATTTGGACTCCCCAATTCCCTGATACTATGATCTCCACGAGGAGCAAACTGTTGGGTTTGATCACTGCTATTTGCCCACTGCCTGAAACAGAATAGTACTCAGCATGTAACAGATACTCAACAGGTATGTGTTCACTAAATTACCTCTTTTGTTAATTAGTATCAGTTTTCCAATGAGTATAGCCTTCCACTTCTCAAGAGTGAGTATGGTTATTCTACGGTTATTTATGTATTTCCCTAACTTTGTTTGAAAAATAATTTAAAATGATCCAAAAGATACTTTGGGGTTCACTTTTAAATTTCTTTTCAGGTTACTATTTGTATGTTTTTAGCCCTCTTAAACTTTACTAAAAGCATAACTCAAAAATGTAAAGCTTTTCAATGTAACCATTTGTGTCACTCTGTCATACAACAATTTCTTATAGTCTGAAAACAACAATCATGTCACATTTACTTAGAAGGAGGGGCAAGTTCCTTATATCCAAGTATATAACTGTTAATAAATTCTCCTGAGGTCAAGCTGTTCCAGTAGCTTCTCCAGACAGCTGGTCATTCAATGACATTCTTTGTCATAGTGTAATTTCCTAATTTCAAGAGGAATTTATTTCCCCAAGAATTTCATACCTTAGGCATCATGTATGTACTATATTTGAAGCAATATAACTGTTTCTTTTAAAACATTTTGTAACTAGAATACTCTGATAAAACTGGCAAACCTACATGACTTATTTCTTCAAAACAAGATATTTTCTCCCTCCCAAAAGAACTATTCCTCATGGTCTCAACTAGTTAGGCAGTCCTTCAGACAAACACCTAATTTGTAGCTGCACTTAAAACTACATAGGGAATTCATTTTCATTATTATTGTTCACTTCTACTGACACAGCAAGAAACTAGAGGCTGGTATACATTACCATTTCTCTGGTAAGTGAAAAGGAAAAAAAGAATTGCCAAAACTTTGGCAGGGAAAAATCCTTCCAAATCCATGAAGATAATGGGAACACCTTTGATGCCATTATACAATAATTTTGAGTCAACTATCTTATGCAAGATTTTCTGCAAATTACTGTGCAATTTTTCCTTCTAAAAAATTAAGCCAGCCCGCTGGCACACTCCCGTAATCTCAGCACTTGGGAAGGTGAAGTAGGAAGATCACCCCAAATTCAAGGCCAGCCTGAACTACACAGAGTGACTCTATCTCAAAATAAAGAAGTGCTAGATTGACTGAAAACTTCTCGTACACTACATATTTTAATTTCTGAATTGCAAGCTGTAAAACTCTGATGAAATTAAGAGTACCATAATTTCCATTACCCTCATAAATATAATTGTCATATAGTAATAATGGACTCTCCTTACATTTTAAGTTTTAATAAAAATAAGGGAGTAACTTGTCTTTTCACAAGAATACACATTTTCATTTCATTATCCCAGATTAAGTGACATCTCCCTAAGGAAATAACTGAAGCCTAAACTAAAGAGCAATTCAATAAAGACCAAATATCAGATTATGATGGAGCCCAAATAAATTACACATATACTGTATTTTCATCTTGCTATCTTGAGTGGGACAGGAAAGACCTAACTGTATAATTTCCTCAATATTCCGAAATATTCTTTTTTCACTAAGTTAGGACAATTCCCATACTGCATTTGTGTGCTTCTGATTTCCAGTAGATGTACACAAATATTTAACAAGGCACTTTCGACTATTTGCCACAATTACATTCAAACAGGCATTGTAATGTGCAAGAAAAAAAATAACTTACTGTCTCGGAGTGTTTCCCAAGCCCACTGATCATTTTTGAAGAAGAGATGTCGTTTGATTTCTTCTACACCATTTCTCCCTAATCTCACTTCTCTGATTAGAGACAAAAGAATAGTAATTAATCACTTAAGATCTTGCTGTGACCTTTATTGTAAGCAGAACACTAAGCCTGTGCAGATCTACGTCAGCTTGAAACTACATGTCAGCGTAATTTTCAGCTCAAGTAGAAAATAAATTGAAGACTGAAAACATTAAAGTAACTGTTTATGCCAAGTGTGGTGGGACATGCCTAGCACTCTGGGAGACTGAGGCAGGAAGATTACAAGCAAGTTCAAGCTTAGCCTGGGCAACTTAGTGAGACCCTGTTTCAAAGTTAAGAAACAGCTAAGGATGTAGCTCAATGCAAAGGCCCTGGGTTCAAGTTCCATGGCTGAAAACAAGATTTTTTTTTTAAACTAAGGAAAAATACACAAAAACAGATTTGCTAAAACTTCATGAATTTCTTTTTCTTTTAGGGGGGGTTTGAGACAGGGTCTTGCTATACATGAATTTCTACTGATAATGAAAATCCAAATGAATCACCAACTTGCTTCACCTGCATAAATAAAACCCAGTGCATTTTCTTGACTGTTTTTTTTATAGTAGTAAAGTTATGGATTTTCTGTGCAACCAAATGATACCAAGAAGCTCTGTGCAACCAAATGATACCAAGAACTCTAGAAACCCTTTGTAAAATTTAAATTTCCATTTTATAACTTCAATTTTCCTGACCAATAAAAAAACCAATGACAACTATTTACTGGCACTGCTACAAAATTCAAAACTTTCACTGGACAAGATACTGATCACTGGCGTCGCTTTGGTGATTTTTTTTAAGTGCACCTTTAATAGAAATGGAAGGAACTCAGCACCATTTGTTCCCTCATAGATGCTTATAAACAATGAGAGTGCCCTGAACTCCAAGTTTTTTCATCATAAAAGATCAACTGTTGTATGTCTGATACTTTCTCTGAGAAGCTTTTGCTGACTCAAACTGAATTAAAGAATCTGCTCTCTAGCACACAGCGCTTACCTCACTGTAATTATCTCTCTGCATCACATATTTTTGATTTGTCTATTTCCCCCAAAAGATTATGAGGTAGCTGAGAAAAATGTGTATCTTGCTCATTTCTATATGCCTAGCTCCTAACTCACAGCATAGTACGGTTTCTTATACCGAAATAACAATTTGAAAACTGCACCTCCCTTTCAAGCTCTAAAAGATGTATTTAAAAAGGCAAGTTATATTTAATTAAAGTGAATTTCAAATTGAAACATATGTATAGATATTAGGCCTCCATACTACTTAAATTAACAATACACAATCATCGAAATTAGACATCATCTTACTAGATCATCAGGTTCATCTTTTTTTTTTTTTTTTTTGGTGCTGGAGCTCGAAATTAAGGCCTTGCACTTGCTAGGCTAGGCAAGTGATCTACCACAGAGCTAAATCCCCAAACCCCTGGTTCGCTTTTTTGTTTTTCCTTTTTTTTTCTTCTCCCCCCACCCCGGTCACTTTTAAATGTGAGAGTAAGCCACACAAAAGTGCTTGCCTGGCATGCCAAAGGTTTTGCGTTTAATTCCCACGAATGAGAAAAATAAAAATAAAGAAAAAGTAAGGCACAAGAGTATATATGCTATTTGTTTCAAAAATACATAGAAGTATATTTATAAAATGCTTATTGAATATGAAAAACACCACAGCAATGACTATGTCTAAAAGAAAGGAGGCAAGAAATGTCTATGTTTTAGAGCATTGTGCTGTTTATTTCAATATATCATCAAATAGAAAAAGGCATAAATTGGAAGATGCCTATTTTTTATATAACTCAGGGAAATGGTCCTAATTAAATTTATACCACTGATATGAGATGTACTCTAATTTCATTATCATTAACATGTTAAGAAAAAAATCTTAGATTTGATAGATGAAAATACTATCATCATAATAATTAAGCAAGTTAAAAATTTAACAATACAACAACAAAAAAGTGTCTGGTACAGCCATCAGCCAAGATTCTATTATTACAACTGCTTAGAGTAAGTGAACTGTGACACAGAAAAGATACCGGAAAATAGTAAAATTATACTAGGCTTTATTGTAATAAATGACTTAGGGAACGGTTGCTTTTATATTTGATAGTTCACATGTAGGAGCTCAGATGTGGACTTAAAAATTGAGTTGCAAGATGACAATTCCTTAGAATTAATAGAAGTTCAATGTCGAGATTATTTACCTGTCAGTAAGGAAGGCACAAATAAGATTTTTTGCTTCTTTTGAAATATCATTATCATCAGGGAAAGTAAGTGAATTTTTATGGTTCATAATCTTACTGTAAGTTCCAACCAAAGAATCCGCATAAAAGGGTGTATCACCTGAAAAGTCGACAGAGAAAATAACATATATTTAAAAACAATCTATTTCAAAGGAAAAGCATCAACGTTGCCTACTGAAAATGACAAAATACATGTTAAACTAAAAACATACACTTATTATATAAAAAGAAATAACATCACAAAGTTGCTCTCTGTCTGTCTCTTTTTTTTTTGGTGCCGGAGATTGAACTCAGGGCCTTGTGCTTCCTAGATAAGCACAAGGCCATGAGTTTGATCCCCAGCACCCCCCAAAAAACAAAAACTAAACAACATACACAGCAGGTTTGGATCATACATTGCTTAATGTAAAAAATTATTACACGAGAAGCAGCCAAGTGGTGAATTTTGGTATGAGCAACTATATTAGAGGTACATAAAAACCTTCCTTTACTCACCTACAAGCATTTCATATAAAAATACCCCAACTGACCACCAGTCACATTCTCGTCCATAATAACCATCACCGCCTTGGGATTTTAATACTTCAGGGGAAATATAATCAGGTGTTCCAACTGCTGTATCACATCGTACCATACCTTCCTAGAAGGAATGTGAGATTGAATTTTTTATTATTAGATATAGATATAAAACCTTAATTATTTAAAATTATTTTCTTAATATAAACTTCGGGATTCAATCTTTGGGTTATAAAATATACCAAAACATAATGCAAACTTTTCAAAAAGTAACACATAGTTTAATCATACATACATACTGTACATACAATACATCCACATTCTATCCATATATATTACATAAGGTATACATACTAGTGATTTTTTACATTGGCATCATTTATTATTTCCCCTGTTGTGCCAATATAATGATCTTAATTTGCCAATATAATGATCTTAATTCAAGAGCACAAGTATATAAGCTAAAGCAATCAGAATGAGGGGATGACAGGACAAAGCACTTTAGAACTTATAAATACTGATTTCATCATTTTTTACTAAATACCTGTTCAATTTAACTATGCCTGAAACTGTGAAGCAAATGTATCAAAGTTGACTACACAAATAAAAACTGGGGAAGCATGTGTAGGGGGCAAAAGGGCATGACAGTGTTAAGGACACTGAATATCTACATGATACACATTTTAAAGCCCTCCTCCAAAATTATTTACTTGTTACCTATTTTATTAATCCATTTATAAGTAAATGTTCACACCAAAGTTCTCATGGAGTGTTTCCTTCTAACCAATAAATTTCCTTTTCTTTTCCTTTTCCTTGTTTTTTTAAAATTTCCTTTTAAAATAAATAAATATAGCATCCTGACTATTGTTCTGTGGTAAACTAAAAAAAAAAAAATACATAAACTCTTTCAACTGAAAAGTAGCATATTACTTCCTTCAGCTGTGTACATAAGTTATTTATTATATAAACAGTGAGCATGGATACCTTTGAAGACTGATTCCAAAAATAAGCAGTAAAATGTACATGTTAATAAAGGCAACTAAAACACTAAAAAAATACACATTCTTGAAATCTAATTTTTATGAAAGTCTAATTTTAACACTGGAATATTTAGTGACATTTAAACTAATTCCATTTCTAGTTACCAGTAGTGTATATTACAGAGTTGTTATGAAGGATTTAGTAAATTTGGCAATCCACATTCTCTCTGAGAGGGGAAAAAAAAAAAATCACTAACAAGTTACTAATAACAACATTGAAACCATGGTATTTAGTTCAACAAATAAGGTCACATCAATTCTGGGCATGTCCAGATATGGTTAGTGAATTCAAACAACATTTTCTAAAGTGCTATCTATCTTGAATTGGCAAAAACTAAATGAAAATACAACTAACCTTATTCATCTTCATACAAGTACCAAAATCTGCTAATTTCAAATGTCCAGATTTATCCAGTAGCATGTTATCAGGCTTCACATCTCTGAAGGACAAAAAAACAGTAGAGTGTTTCTGAAACAGATCAGACACTGAGAAAACCTATGAGGCAGTTGTTTTAGGTCCAGTATCCTTGATCTATATAAGGCCACCGTTGATCTACACGTGCTCCCTTATCAATATCAAGAAATTGAAGTCCAACAGAACTCCTGTATATGTTAATGCCTAAAAAGAAGGCATATATATTCCCTTTTCTTTACGGTTTGATTCTTCTAGGCAGAAAATTAACCATTTGAGACATATTAGCCATCAAAAATATTAGGTTCAGACATAAAAAATAATTGAAGCATGTAAGATAGTAAGCTTATAAGTGACAGGACAGGGTCCACCATTTTCATTTTTGATCCCTGACACACAGCACAGCAGCAGCATATGTAAGTCAACCAGTGTTTGTGGAACGTATGAAATTCTTCTTCTAATGAATATGACCTATCTTATTAAGCAAAAGAAAACTAACTGTACAAAATTAAAATCGAAGTGAGTAACAATGGCATATACTTTTGGAAACCAATTTGCCATTTTTTACTTTTCAAAATATAAAGGCTATATGATCAGATCAAAGAACATTAAAGAATAGATTTATATCAACATTACATTAAATGCTAACACAATAACTCCACAATGCCACTGATGTGAAAGGGAGGAGACTGGAGATATTTAGAATAGAAAATATTAATCAAATAATGTTTAAGCTCTTTAGGTATTATCTTTAATTAGTAAGAAAATTTAAAACATTATCTTTACCTATGAATAAAACCCATGGAATGGATAGCATCCAATGCAAGAACTACTTCGGCAGTATAGAACCGTGCCCACTTTTCAGGCACATCGTAGTTGCTCATTAAATTTACAAGATCTCCACCAGGCATGTATTCCATCACCATGTAGAGATATCGATCATCTTGGAACGCATAAAAAAGCTATACAAACACAACAAAACAATAAATTCATTAAGAGTAAGCAAAATTGTTTCATTTAAAAACTGGCAAAATACTAATATAAAAGAATGAAACTGCAGACTAGTTCTAAGTACAGTTAAAGGACAAACATACCACAAAGACCCATGTATAAGTATGAGCTTGTTATTCTGAAGAGTTGAATACTTTTTTCTCCATAACTCACTATACTATATACATATTTTATTTATAAGTTTCAATAAGGTATATACAAATCTAAGCAAAGAAATATTGTACCTCTAATTTAACTTATGCATTTGTGCGGTTTAATGTTCAATGTATATGAATACCATAATTCAAAAGAAATCTTTGATAAACCGAGGTACAATTTTATCTGTTCCTTATTAGCTGCTTGGCTCTGGTGATTTGCTCAACCCCCCCCCATTTCTGTGACTATAACCCTTTCTACAAGAAGATAAGGAGCTAAACTTTCTCCACTTTCATACTTGCTTCTCAGTAAGCATCTGGATGCCTGACAGTTGGTAAATGTTTAACAAATGTTTAAGCAACAAAATCATCAATGAATCCATAATTTGGAGGTGCACCAAACAGCAAAAATCTTTCTGGATTGTTAAGAAAAAAAGAGATAATTGAATACAGAAAGCACTTAGTGCAATAGGAGCTCAATAAATGACAGCAGAGCAGGCAGAGCAGTAACACCTAACAAAGAAACAGGAAAAGAGCAGCAGTGAGATTCAAAGGAAGAGAGTAATATCCATTTTAAGAAATTGGTTGAAAGGGCAAATTCACAAAAGAACTCTTTAATATAAGACATTCAGAATGGAATTAAAATTTCAAAATCCCTGGATACAAGTAATTTAACTAGATATTTGTTTTAAAATCTTCATGTTTTCTTTTTTTAATAGTGTTTAATGATTTAATTATATACAGACTTACTTAGTTTAGTTTTAAATATTTTAATTTAAAATATTTTAGAAGGAAAGATAAAAAACTAAGTAGCATTTCATGACTACTACAGCCCAGAAAAAAGTGTATGCAGGATTTCAGGGTAGAAGCCAGGGGTGCTGTCAAACTCCTCATTAAACATACTAGCCACTGGAATAATGTACAGGATAGTCTCTCATGTCAAAGAATTATCTCATTCAAAATGTCAATAATACTGAACCTGAGAAATCTTGAGCTACACTTTTGACAAAAACAGAGTAGACATTTCAAGTTTTAAAGTGTGGTATTATGTAAATCTTTGACACGTTCCACATCCTTTTTATTCCAATTACTAGAATGCTTATTTAGAACAGTCTTCGTTACATACTGTAAATCAATCAATCAGAAAGTACATGCTAGGAATTTAGAAATGCTCTGGCTCAGTTTACTTCTGCTACATGAATCTTATATTAAAGTCTCCAATATAAGTGATGGAATTGATTTAGTTGAAGCAGAATTAGAAAATCTAGAATTATAATTTACCCCAAATCCTGCTTGACCCTCTAACTTTACTCCACAATTGAAAACAACCATTCAACAACAACTTTCACACGCTTTTAAGTAAAGAAGTATGGCCCAGAGATGTTACATTAACTTTGTCATAGCTTCATAGATAAACCACTGGCAGTCAAGACCAGGATCTGTAACTCCTGACTTCTAGCATATTTTTTTTAGCAGACCTAAAGCCAACACCATTATGAAGACCTAAAGCCAACACCATTATGATGGCTGGCCTAGCCTAACTCAGTCCCTGGTTACTTTCTCTTCATTCCCTCTTTCTACAAAGTATGACAGAGAGAAAGAAAATAGATTGTTAAATAAAAGGATCTCATTTCTGTAATAAATCAAAACCTTGTATTTTGATAGCAAATAAGAGCATATACATTAAATATAATAAACTTTCTTCAACTTGAAGTACTTTCTTTAAATTCTACAGACACGATTTTTTTTGCTTTGGTCTTTCTAGAGATGATTCAACAAAATTACATTTTATGATTTTAAAATTATATATTAAACAATTTTTAATTGGAAATAAATTATTATTGTTCTAAAAAGATAAATTTCTCAAATGTTTACTTACAAAATAGTACAGCAATAATGAAATAGTAGCAAAATCATACCTGAACAACCCAAGGACTGTTAGCAAAAGCCATGATGTCTCTTTCTTCCCAGAAAAAAGCAGAATCAGATCTCTTAATCATTTCAAATTTGCTGAGAAGCTTCATTGCATACACCTTCCTGGTAGATTTATGCCTTACCTTTAAAAATGAAAAATAAGAAAAATCTTTTCTTAACATTTAAACCTCGATATTTCATAGAACTTTTTTCCTACATGATTCTGATGCTGGTTAAATAATTTAATATTATTGTTTCAGCTATTTTTATTACTCCTGCCAAACTCATGTCATGATTTTAATTTCCAGAAGTAATACTTGGAAAAAAGGTCATTGTCTATATCAGTGGTGGAGAACCTACAGCATGTGTGCAGCAGCAGGCCATTGTTATCACTGAAAGCTCTAAAAGGTTCACCATCACTGCCCTATATAATAGCCTATTTCCCCACTCCACCCTGTTTGTAAGTACTGCTCCTGTTTATAAAGCTTACTATCCCATAGTATTTTAGATAGTCTAATACTAGGAGCAATGACTTCTCCTCTGATGCTTGAGACTACTCAAGGATGTTTGGAGAAAATACTTCCTACTACTGCTGGATTTAGCCCAAGGCTTTTATACCCTTAGGCAGAAAGGTTAGAGCAATTTAAAGCAAGAACTCTATAAAAACAATACTTCCCCAAGTAATATATGTTAAACACACAAGTGGATTTTTAGATTAAAAAACATTTTTTAAAAGATTTCATTAAAATAACATACCAATTGAACTTCCCCAAAGGCACCTCTACCAATCACCTTCACTACTTCATAATCTTCAGCTTTCATTCGTAAATCTCTAATCTTATTTATTGTGTCTTTATCTGTATGAAAAGAAAAATTTGTAATTTTAAGTCATAGAGTATTGTAACTAACAATACTTATTTTAGAATCAAATTATTCAGAAACACAATAAAAAAAGTTCACTAAGAACTGAAATAGTGTGAAATTTGAAGTTAAAAAAGAGAAGTATTCTATGTGCTAAGAATTTTTAAAAATGAATTCTGGAATGGCTTCTCTACAGTATGAGAAGTTTTTATTAAAATACAACAATAAAAACTTAAAAAAATATATAGTACACTATGAACAAAACTAGGATGATAAGCTAATTCATTCCTGATTATTTAAGCACATATCAAATTTGAATTTAGGGAACTTGGGTAGATATTTTAGAGTAATGGTGTAAAATTTTCTTTTCAAGTCAGCTTTGATGGTTCTTAAAAAAGATACAACATTTAAGATATCAAAGGCAAATATGCTAAAGAATCAAAGTAAATTTTCCAATTGGCGATCTTTCATACTTACATCATTACATTTCTCTATTCGAACCTAGATTTTAGTTTCAAATACACAGTGGGAATGACTGCAATTATTTATATAAACCTGTCATGCTACAAACTACAACAATTTACAAATCCCCACTGGATAGATATTCTAATCCCTAATTTGGTCATAGATTAAAATAGGCCTATTTAATCCACATGGGTCAACACTGGTATGAGAATACATGGAAAAGATTCACATTTTAGAGTTGCACAAAATAAAAACCAGCTATTAAACTGAAATTCTAGTTCCTAATAAAAAGAGCAGTAATATTCTTGTATTTCTCTTAAATATACACTCAAACTCAAGCATCTGTATACCTTATAACCAATAAACACATGCAAAAGAAACAAATTTCGGTGCTGGCTCCGCCCCCTCCCGGGGAAGACAGCTCCAGACTCCATCGTGGGCAGGAGGCTTGAGCTTGCAGGTCAGGCCGCTTCCAGTAGGGATTTGTGCTGGTTTGGCCCGAGCACCAGCAGGGTGAACGTCAAATTGGGTGGGAAACACCTTGCACTGAAAGCATTGTTACCTCTCTCCCTCAGTGTCTTTTTTTTTTTTTCCTTCTCCCATTTCTCTTCTGATATAAGCCATCACTATCTGGTAAAGCCAACAATACCCACACAATGAAGGAAAATTTTAGAGACATAAGCTATAAGGAGACGTGGGTGGGCCACCAAAGATCCCCCAGATTGCTGCAGTCTGACAACTGCCCCCAGACTTCATGCTTGGAGGCCAGGATCAACATAGTACCCAGCACTGACCACTGCAGGCGCGGTAGGGCTAACGAGCACAGAATCAGGTTTCAGCCTGTGCCCCTCACAGAGTGGTGGCCATCAGAGAAATCCCACTGTATGTGTATGTATACACAGTATATGTATATATCGGTTTTGTTTCTCCTTATTTTCTCTTTCTCTTATTCATCCTGATACCTGTCCAATACATTCTCTTGTCTACATATTCTTTCTTGTTTTTGTTGTTTTGACTTTTACTTTTATTGACTCCTGCTTGGCTCGTATCTTTCCTTCCTTAAGGAAATGCTGTTTTTCCTTTTCTTCTTGTTTTCTCTCTCCTTTTCCTTTTTCATATGAGTAAATATTGTACAGAATTTACATGGTTTGACCCACTACTATCACCTTTCACTGTTTGTAAACTATCTACTCAAGTTTCCCAAAGCATAAGTAATATCCTATTGTAAGTTTTACATCTAAGAGAACTTTCCTCATTACCTCTATATTTTTTCCGATCCCTCATTATCTCTGCTACAAGCAGGGGGAAAAATCACTCTACTAACAAAATACCCACTACATGCAAATTCCTGGTTTATATTGGATTCTGCTTTATGACGGTGTAGACCTTGCTCTTATGGTTAAAGATACAAAGTTAATTTCTATCACAGTCAGTCAATTTCATGAATGTAATTGATGCTATTGTTAATGTACTAGTGTAACAAGTGTGCCATACAGGCTATAACCAGTTGTACATTCTCATATGGTAATACTGTAATTATCTGAGGTAATAATCATTAACATAATCCAGGGTCTTGAGACAACCACGAGAGCCAAGAATCACATATGCCTAGAAGACACTAAACAAACAGGACTCCCCTAAAAAGTATTGATATTTATCTTCAAGCAACCTCCTATAATCAAAATGTAAAAATCAACATTGAAACTAAAAGGGGGGAAATACATATAGATACCAAAAAAATAAAAATAAAAAGAAAATGTCGAGACCCAGAAGTAAAATACAACCTCAGACCCCCCCAGCTCATCCAGAACAAATCCAGAGGACAATGAAATAGAGGAAATTGGAAAACACTCAACCAAACTTTCAGAAATGATAGCAGCAGAAGTTAAAAAACAGATGGATGAGGTTATAGAGAACAACAGATTAGAAATAATTGGCCAAGTTAAGTCAGAGATGATGACCATAATGAAAGACCTGCTTAGTGAATTTAGAGTAGACACACATAAAAAAACAGAGGAGCTAAGAAAAACAATGGAAAACTTGACCACT
>PVJO010009292.1:0-70344 GCA_004026905.1 Hystrix cristata
CTGGGAACTATCAAAGGTTTGAAACGCTTCACATTTACATTTGCTATATGTGTGACTATGATGAATATATATGGATGGATTTGAAGGGTTTCATTCTTGGTGCACTGTTGCCAGTCCAGATTTATATGCAAGTAGCAAAGATACTGATGCTATATGATGCTATTAATCTAGTGTATTGCTTTTGTAGATTAGTACCACTCAGATTCTACCTTTTAGTTCTAGTTACTTTAAATCTCCAGTACTGAGCTATTAAATTCTTTCATGATATGAAACTACTAAGTGGAAGACACTTGAACATTCCATTGGCTGACTAATCTGAGTTTATTAGGCATTACTGACTCTGTGTCCAGCATGATGATAAGAATTCCAGAGATAATGCACAAACTTGGCAAATGCTTTTAGAAACATGAAATTTATTAAAGGGTAGAAAAAAACACACATGAAAAAAATCAAGATTCATGTAATATTCTAAGATCCCCAGTTAGTATGTGATGGTAGAATTTCCTATGAATTAATTTTGCGTAGAATATACAACTTAACTTTTCATTATATAAACAATTGAGAAAGTGCACTGCTGGTAATGAGTAGAGCCTCTGAAACTTCTAGAATGTCAATATACATGTGGGGGATAATTTTTTTGAATTTTATTTTATTTTATTTTTTAATTGTAATTGCAGGAACAAGGTGGCAGGTAGTGTGGGGTAGGATTTTTTGAGCTATCCATTGTGTATATATATATATATATATATATTTATAATATAGATATCTATTTTATACACATATATAGCTATATATCTATAGAAATATATCTCCATAGTACAAGCATCTCTTTGTGGACTTGTATGGCATTCGATAAGTATCTGATGAATTGATGAAAAAAAAGGAGTAGATTCTATGAAGCAAACATGAATCCCAAAGAACTGGCCAGTAGTAAAGAACAGCCTTCATCTAAGGTATTAGTATGAAATTTGAAATGGTGTACTAGTACTTTGTTTTTTTTGTTGTTGTTGTTGGTTTGTTTTTTTTTGTTTTGTTTTTTTTTGGTGGTGCCGGGGATCGAACTCAGGCCCTTGTGCTTGCAAGGCAAGCACTCTAATCACTGAGCTAAATCCCCAGCCCCAAGGTGTACTAGTACTTTGACATATTACTTACACTTTCAAAAGTTGCCCTTGATCCAAAGAAATTGTTATACAGTCTTCTATAGAAAGCCTCAGTGTCAGTCAGGAGAGATTACACAGTTGTCATAGACTGGGGCTTCTGAAATAGAGCTCCACTTTGCCATTCTCAAACTAAACTGGACGCTCCATGATATACCGCTGTCATTTTGGTAATGTGTCCCTCTAATTTCTTTCGTTTGACATGTAAAGACTCCCCCCTCCATTTCTTCTTCTGGTTTTTTGTTTTGTTTTGTTTTTTGAGTTTTTGTGGCTCATCCCAAAGATCAAGTGGCTGAAATGTTCCCCTGAGAAGATGTTGATGCCTCTGGCACACAGGACACATGCAATTTTCTGCCTCCTCGTATTCACCCCAGTGTTGGCTGAGGTGCCCAGGGAGACATTCTGAGACCTGGCTCCATCCAAAATCAGTCATCAGGGATGAGGGCCATCTGATCCCTCCTGCTGGGTGCTTGATTAACTGAGCACCAGGGAAGATGCGGGTGGATCTCACATCAGACTTCTTGTTCAGATGTCAGTGCATCATGACTAGAAGAAGAAAATGTACATTGTAAAAATATGTAGTGCAGACCGAAGGGCCAGAAATCCAGAGGAATGTTCCTACAGCGCTTTATATGGAGTTCTGTTATGGCAACCACAGTGTGTTGTCATTGCCCATTTACACGTCAGTTTTCCGTTTAAACTGTGGGGTTTAAAGGGGGACTCATCTCTATTCCCCATACCTAGCAAAGGCAAAAGAATGTAGCATGCATTTAACAATTATTATTCATTCCTTTTGTTGAATGAGTAGATAATAAATAAAATTAAGGTTTGCATATCTTGATTATGAAACTGTGCTCACCATAAGCCCATTAACACCAGCTGAATGAGAGAATAAACAAATGAATACACAAAACAACCCTGAAGGCCAAGTTTATATCATTTTAAGGCTTCAAAGTTGCTGTGTGTGTTTTTTGTTTGGTGCTGATTGTAAAGACTGAAGAAGTGTTTTGAAGGGTGCATTATTTTTCCTGTTCAATGTTCTGTGTCTTATCCCCATGTTCCTTATTTCTGCTGCTAACTAAAAAATGCAGGAAAAGAAATATAGCTAATTTTTCATTTCTTCCCTAAAAGGTAGAAGTCTTCCCTTCCTTCCTTCCTTTCTTTTTCTTTCTCTTTCAGGATAAAAATTTCAACCTCCTTGAGAGTAATTTCTTCTCCTAAAGTCATCTCTGGCTGAGTACACTGTTGCCTTTAGAATAATTTGATGAATTCTTAGACATGTGGCTGTTCTCTGTGACAGTATTTTCTTTCTTTCATTTTATTATTCAATTTTATTTACCAAGAACATGTGTTGGTGCATTGTATTCCTAGTGATCACATTCATAATACTTAATTTGTACCTGTACATGATATATCTTGGTAAGTGACAGTATTTTCTGTCCAGTGGAAAAAAGAGGTAGAATGAAGGTCTCCTGCTAAGCTGTGTAAGACCATGAGCGTAAGGTCCAGGGTGTATTCAGTAATGCATTCCTAGCATGTAAGTTTGGAGGTCCATGTTTGGGAGGTCTGGACTCTGGGGGTTCTAGCCATCGTCCTGTGACAGCTGTTTCTACAATAACTTGGTAGCTGCATGGTGCAGGATCTGCCTAGTTTCTGCAAGTGAACACTCTTGCTTTCGTAGAAAAGTCCTCTCCTGTGCAGCTGGAATACCTCTGACAACATTTCAGTTGCAAAAGCAGGACTATAGTTTCATGGACTTTGGTCTTTTAAAATGCCACTGCTGTCAGCTCTAGCCATACCTATTTTCTTTAATCAAATGAGATAGACTCAAAATTTGTAGAAATGAGAAACTAGAATGATGAGACCAATTGGGAGATTTTAATTAGCTCTTTGGCCACTTCTTCCCGCCCTGTTCCTCCTGTCTATAACACACACTTTCCAACTGCTATAAAAAAAATGCCTTTATTTTTCTATAATATATCAGTCACTAACCCATCACTGAGACAAAACAATTAGGGAGGAAAGGCTTACTTTGACAGTGTAAAGTAGGAAAAGTTTCTTTTGGCTTACGTTTCAGAGGGCTCCATGCATGCATGTTTGGCTACGCCAAGGCAGAAATGACATGGTGGAAGGGCAGGGCCGAGGAAAGCTTCTCAACCCTTGACGGCCAGGAAGCAGAGAAAGGAGGAGGAGCCCACAACAAGAATACACCTTTCTAAGTCACACCCTCAGTGGCCACATCGTTTGATGGGCCACACCTCCTCACAGCACATTCAGATATGAAATCATCAGTGGATTAGTCCACCAACGAATATAGTTCCTCCATGATCCAATCACCTCCCGGAAGTCCCACCTCTGAACAGGAAATAGTTTGTAATATTTTAGTTCTAAAACACAACATATAGTGAGCTGCCATTCTTTTCCATATTCTATTATTATTCCTTCTGAACAGATAGAAACACAGTATATACAAAGTACATTCTCTGAGTGTAAAGCAAGTATATGGAAGGGGATGCTGTAGAGCTCAAAGGAAAAACAATCCATCAGCATTTCTAGATGTATCTGAAGTGGGAACCTCTAAGCTTCCAGAAATCATGCAACAGATTTTATCCAAAACAGCCAAGATTAATGTCATCCAAGGGGCATCGTGAGGGACAAAGTCATTGCACTAGGTAGGGGTCAGAAGACCTGGGTATTGGTTCCAGAATAATCTGTGACCATGTGAAAGTCACACCAACTTCATTAGACAGATAGTAGATCTTTGAGGTAGAGAAGTGGAGAGGGCAGGAATCTATTTCTGTGGATACAAAGGTAGATGGCGAAGGCTATGTGTGTATCCGTGAGGCATGCTAAGAGCGGACTCTTGACTACATTCATGTTTCCAAATTGTACTCCAAGTTTCTATCAGGTATTAACAAGTGTTTCAAGAGGAAAAGTGTTTTCTAATGAAATCATCTTGGAAAAATTCCAGGTAAAGTTATAAGTCCATTCAGTTTTGTTTTTTTGTTTTTTTTTTTTTTTTTTTTTTTTTTTTTTTTTTTTTTTTTTTTTTTTTTTTTTTTTTTTTTTTACCGTAACCCCTCAGAATTCTTAATATGATACCGTATTCTGTGTATTTCCAAAAGAGTGGGATATATAGTATTTCTCAAATTTATTTGAACATGAAATGCCTTCAGGACATAATATCTCTAAAGGTCAGTGTTCCTTGAGAGACTTTGTGAAACACTGAACTCTGTGATCTCTAAAAGCTCTTGAATCTTCTATTATCATCAGAATAACTGGCACTTTTGAGTCTTTGCCCTTCATCTCTAGTGTTGACTCTAGCTGCCTCCCAGACTTCATCTTTTATACTTTTCTTTCTCTAAAGAAGGTGGACCCTGGCTGCCCTCCCAATACCCCTGAAAAATGGAAAATTGTTTTTCCTTTCTTCATACCCTAGAGTCTATGTATAATTCATCTTTCTCAGGCACAAGAACTTCCTTACTTAAGTGTTCAAAAGTTTTTCTGAGGTAATCCACAGCATCTAGAAAAAACAAACATTTACAAATGACAGAAATGAAATAACCTCCCATGACTTCTATAACATTTAATGTATTCATTGAGGTGGCATTACATGAAATGTTAGGAAAATTATAAAATCGTCAGGTAGAAAATGGGCAACTGGCCAGTAGTTTGTTTGTGATAATTTGGGATTCACACTTCACTGTCATGTGTTATACATTTCTCACATTTTATGTTCTAGAAACCTTCTGAATTATCTTAATAGATATTAATACTAATACTTTGTACTTGGAAGTAGCATCTTCTAGACCTCTGATATTCATTGAAAAGTGTTTGGACAAAAATCTATAAAGAAGAAAAGGTTTGGACAAGATTAATGGTTTATAATCTTGGCTTTACTACATTTTAAACTACATGAATGTTCTGTGCCTTGGATTTCTCCTCTGCAAAATAGGATGATGGAATCCTACTCCCTGAGTTGTTGTGAAGATTAGGTGAAGAAGTACAGGTTAAGCAGAGAACATACCCCCCTAGTAAGCCCTAAGGCAATGCTGGCTTTTGTTATCACACACAGAATCGTTTGCAAAGATACCTGAGAATTTGGTGGCAGTCACTGAAATCTTGTAAAAGAATTACAAAGGGAATGAGGAGCTAGAAGATAATGGAAGGGTAGAATTGTTTTCTCTTGGGCGTGACTTTTTACTGCTGAGTATTCAAAATCACGTATGTGCTTCACCTAACCAAATAATAAAATCAAGTAAGCATCATAGCTCTACACTGCCATTGGAGAATTAAGGAGCCAACTTTATGAACACCTTTTCTAGCTCATATAAGTCGAAGATAGCGTACTCAGAATGTGAATCAGGGATTCTACCACCTTATATAAAGAGACATGGTAGAGGTGAGGCGTATGTTTGTGGGTTGGTGAGGGTGGGTGGGTAGTGGTGATATTGGATATTTCTGGAACTTTTAAAAAAATTTTTTATAGTATTAAACTCCGAGTTCTATGGGTTTAGGCAGAAGTCTCTCTCTCTCTCTCTTTTTCATTTCTGCTGTAAATAAACACCTATCCCCCATCCTCCACTTTATTTCCTTTTTTTTTTTTTTTTTTTTTTTGGTACCGGGAATCGAACTCAGGGCCTCATGCTTTCAAGGCAAACACTCTAACCACTGAGCTAAATCCCCGGCCCTCCATCCTCCACTTTAAACATGAACCTGGGTAGACTGGATGAAATGGACACGCGAGGGTGAACCTACCTGGAGCATCAGGAAACATAAATAGATCTGACCTATGGACGTTAGGATGGGTTTGCTTGGCATCTATCACTTCTGTGCCTTGGACTGGCTACGATCCTCAAGCTTCCCATTTTTATCTGTCCTCTTTTTGATGAAACAGACATGCAAATTTTCAAAATCTACTCAGCCTCTTCTCATTCTTGGACAAAGAACATAATTGTAATATGAATCCATCATGTGTCCCAAGGAGACAAACTCAATATTCATCTCCAAAAAGCCTTTTATTCATTTCTTTTCATATAAGAAGCAAAATTGGCAACTTTTTTTTCACAGCTTGTAAATTCCAAGAAATACCCTAGTTTCTTTCTTTTTTTCTTTTTACTTGTCCTGCAGCCAAAACAGAAAAGGGTCTGTATTGTTCAGCAGTGCAAATCTGCAATGCCCACAGCTCCTCAGTCTTGACTACAGCATGATTTTGAAAAGTTTATGCAGAGACCATCTGAGTAATAAATCCCAGAGGAGAAGCATTGCTTCAGCCAGCCAGCCCTTAGCTACTGCCTGAGTGAGCTCCGTGCTTCATCATCTCAGAATGAAGTCGGCTGGAATACATGCTTCGTTTTATTACCCAATTTAACCCATCTAGATAAATTTTACTTCTTATAGATTTCCTTCCTCTTAGTGTTCATATCTTTCCCAGACTTGTCATTAATATTATGATACTTGAATAGTTTTTCCCTCCCTTCCCTTTTTAATGTAACAGCTCAAAATTGACACTTGGTAGATTTATCATCATTGCTCTTCAAATCAGATCAGTGTTTTTATTTCATTATCTTGGAAGTACTCTTGGATACAAAATCAAAATTGGTTATCTTTTACCTAAAGCATCTGTCCTGGCAAATATTTCTTAGAAGATTTTATTTATAAACCAGGAATTGCCGATGTCTTCCCCGACCACTACTCTTCATTTCCATTCGGTTTGGTTCATGTAACCATTTAATGTATTTTTAAAGAGATATTTGAAAGAAGGGTAAAATAGGAGATTAATGATCTGCCTTCAAAGGGTTTTCTCTCCATCGTGTGATGTCGACGGGGGACAGGCAAGGAGGGGAGAGGAGACGGGTTTGTGAAAGAAAATCCCACTATGCTGTGGATTTTGCTACGATGAGTAATGTCCAAAGTATAATGGAAATATGGGAAAAGGAACCTTTGGGCATTTACTCAGATTTGAGAATTAGTTTTTCTCATAATCTGTACATTAAGTCTACTTTAAAAAAAATTGCCCTTGGATCACAGATTTAGTACTATTCTTTTGACATACAAAATACAGATGCAAACTAAGCTAAAGTTGATTTAAATATGCAGAACTATTCAAAGTCAACCATCTTATCCCACCAGAGATGAAGATACAGCTACATGTCAGTAGTGTGTGAACCTGGAGTTGTGGCCTCACTTCTCAGTGAGGAGTTGCATCTTTTAGGACATGAGCTTTCTCCTCTGACATTGCAATTGTGGAGCTTTTTAGGACCCAAGAGCTTTTTAATAACAGGCTTCTGAGCCTGACACTGTTGGATTTAAATGCACACATGAACAAAATATGACCTCTGGCCAATTATTTAATTTTATTGAACCTATTTCCTTACCTATAAAATAAGACTAATAATAGTGCTACTAAAAGACTTTTTAGGATGATTAAAATAATTCTTGTGAAGTTCTTGACATAATAGCTGGCAGAAGATAAGTTGTCTGTAAGTCTTAGCTTCTGCTATTGTTACTATTGCTATTAATTAGTTGGACTCTTCATATTTTTTCTAGAGAGTTCTCTACCTCTGTTTCTCCACTCAGATAGTTTAAAAGTTTGGTTGTAATACCTAGAGGATAATTTAAGTAGTGTCTGAATCAGCAAACTCTATTTTGGTTATTTCTTCTAAGTGACTCTTTAAAAAAAAAAAAGAAAGACTTATATTTTGCTGCTGCTGTTTGCAGATGATTTATGGGTATGTCTTGCCCAGTTCAGCCTCAGCCTCTTTAGCCCGTGAGTGTAGGACTCCTCCTGTTTTCCTTAGCAGCCCAAGGCAGTTCCCTTAGTCATGGGATTTCACTGGTCTGTCACCCAGGGTGTTTTGTGGTACGTAATGACAGAGAGGCCCACGACCCTCAGCTTAGTGCTGCCCTCAGGTTAATTCTCCATGCAGAATCACCAGTTCAGCACACTAGCACACAGACCTTTCTGTTTGCTATATTTACATGGTGCTCATTCTGGAGTAAGAAGCACTTCATTCTTGGGGGTTGTTTCTGGTTGTATCTTGTAGTGTGGTGAGTGATTGTCAGAGTTACTGAGCGGATGATTGAATTTCTTCCGATTCCTTCACCAGTGTGAGTCACGGATGCAAGTAAGTCCATCAAAGCCAACCACAAAGCCTGTGAACAAGAGCAGAGTTTGAGTCTTGCTCGGTCGGCTCACAGATGTGTCTTCCATGGCAGGTCATTTAAGCTTTCCTGTCTGCATCTCTTAATTGGAACAATGATAGCAACCACCTTGTGGATGAAGTGTGAGAATCTCGTAGCTCATACAGGGCAAAGACTCAATAATTGTGGCTGACTGTACGGTATTATGGTATGCGCAGTTAGTTTTGCAAACCTGTTGCTCTTATCTTAGACTTGGCCATGATTGAATTCAAGCACTTAAGCTTATTTTATCTTTGAAGAATACCTGGAGGATGCTGGAGTAATGGAACGTCTCTCCCTGATTAACCAAAATCTCTAAAAAGAGTCAGTGAAAATCATTTTTGAACTATTCGTTGTGAGTACATTTGGAAGCAGTTCAAGAAAAGGTGTTACTGGGTTGGATTTGATTTCCATTTGGTAACTGGAAAAGGGTCAGGGGTTAATCAGCGCAAGCTGTTTAAATTAGTTTGGAAATATTATTTTAGACGTGGGTAATTTTAAAAAATCTACACAAACTGTTCTACTTGTGACATGTTTCTCATCCTCCCTCTCTCCTTTACCAATTCCAATCACCCCACGTCACTGTCTGCAACCTGTCTGCCGCCACCATTGTGAGTCTAATCATAGTTCCCAAAATACGCAAATGGAATCCAGAAATAAGACAGTTTATAGTGTTTCTGTGATTCGGGCTTAATCTTCACAACCAAGAGGTTCTCCCATAAATGCTAGTGAAAGTGCGCCTCCTTCTCAGCCTCATAAGAAAATGTTTCTTCCTCCAAATACTGGACTGCCACTAAGAGAAACTTCAAATTAGAGTGGTGTTATTTTAAGACAATGAAAGCTCCTTGGAACATTATATAACATTTATTAAGTCAAAATGTGCACAGAAATTTATATTTAGTCACTCTTATTTACCTGAGTAAGTGAAATGGATCAGAGTGGCCTATATATTTTAAAAAGTGATTAAAGGATTTTGATATCTTATTCTACATTGAACTCTGGAATTATTAGATTTAGAGATCTTTCATCAGGTATATACTGAAGCGTCAAGAGCTTTCCTCTTGAGAGTTTAAGTGGAAGGCATATTACTTGCGTTCTAGCCTTACCTCTAGTAGTGTGGGGGGAGTCTGGGAAGGCTACTTTAGGCATTTTGATCTTCCATTTTTCTTACCTTTAAAATAAAATTAAAAGTTGCCATCCTGTTGCACTTATAGTATAGATATAAAGCTCAAATAATATTTCCAAATGAATCATGAAAAATGAAATAGTCTGCAAAACAGTATTATATAACAAACGAAAAAATGTGTAGTTAATGTCTTTAAGGTATGTCATAAGTATAGTAAAACCAAAACTGTTTGCTATATTGCAGCTTGGAAGAGTTTGGGATAACAATCCAAGTCTCTAGCCAAGCAGGGTGGCGCATGACTGTAATCCCAGCACTCAGGAGGCTGAGGCTGGAGAATCACCGTGAGTTCAAGGCCGGCCTGTGCTACTTAGTGAGTTGAAGGCCAGCCTGAACTACACAGCAAGACCCTGTCTCAAACAAACAAACAAACAAAAAACAAACAAAAAAAGCAACAACAAGAAAAACAATCTATAATAAAATGTTCAAATACCAAAACGTAGGTAGTCTTGTATACTATTTTTTGATAGCAGGACATTGGTATTGGCTCCAGAAAATTTAATGGAAATTACAAAGATTCAAATCTTCTCCATTACCCCATCGGTCGTGTCTAATAACTTACCATGAAATTGCATTGGTTTTGGCAAAGTGATTGTGTATGCTGATTCCCTTTCTCAAGTCAATGTCATAATACATCCGTTTAGCTCAGTATTCCAGTTTTAGGAAAACGTAGATGATGGCTTTGTTTTTTTCAGAGGAAAGTATTTAAGAATCTGTGTCCTCTATTCCCTTCTAGAGACAGGGGATTTCTTCAGTTCTCAGCAGGTCATCTCTCCATGGACTGGGGAAAAAGGAACCTGGCTGAAAATTGTCCTTGTAGGTAGAGAAAAGAGAGAAGCTGTACACACACGATGTTGGTGTATCCAAATACACACTGTAGTTACAGCAGGGCAGATAACCATAGTCTGAAAGAGAATAACACAGAGAGCAAGACTCACAGGTACAGAAAGCTCCATCCCAGAAATGAGGGGAAGGACAAGAAATCAAGACACAACATGCTACTCGCCATTTACAGGCAGAAACAAGGGCAGCAAAATGGTAAGACTTTCACGTAGCTGCAGGATAAAGATGGGAAAGATAAAATGTCCTCCCCCATCCCAATAAATGTTATTATGTATGTAATGGATTCAGTGAGATTGACTGCTTTTTAAAATGTCTGTTACAAAGAAGAACAAATTTAATAGACTATTAAGAGGTAAAAACGAAAGACTTTAAAAAGCACATATTGATTAAAGCAAAAGTTAAAATTTAGAATATTTATTGTACACAAGTCAGCAAACAGAGTTGACCCAGATAGAAGAGTATTACTGGAATCTGTTAGTGTTATACATTGACTGAATTATTCTAGTTTCATATAATTATGACTATACCAAGTGGGGTAAAAAGTCAAAAATTTTTAATTAAAAATAAAAGTTGATTGAATTAACTACTTTGAATTATCATGATATAATTTGAATAAGAATATTTTGTAAATATAAATAGTAACAGGCATAGTTCATAGTTTCTGACAGAGAAGCTTGAATGTAAGATGGTAAAGCATCATTATTCACGTTAATATGTTATTCAATTAAAATAATAGCAGGCCGCCCATGGCAGCGAGTTTGGGTCTGTGGTCAGAGGGAATTAAAAATAATAATTGTAATCATAGCAATAATAGCAATAGCTAACATTCATGGCAGTTATGGCGCCTCGGTCAGCAATTTATAGACAGTGGCTTTTATTGCTCATGACATTGCATAAGCACACTTATTACATCAATTTTTCAGATATATGTAATAGAATATTGAGAATTGGAAGATTTTGTTCCAGGTTACACGGCTAGCAAACAGCAGGAATTTTTACCAGGCAGTTTCAAGATTATCTTTGTTGAACACCTATTCATAACCAGGTATTTCAGATGTTGTTTGCATGCATTAGTTATCTCAGCAGTTCTTAATCTGGGCTCCAAAGCAAGCTCATTGGAAGAACATTTTCAAACCCTGATACCCAGGACATGTGCCAGGCTAATGAAATGGGAACTTCTGGAGACAGGGCACAGGACTTGCTGTCAGTACTTTTAAAATATGAGCATCAGTATATATACGTATAATATAAATAGCATTATTTTAAAAATACACCCAGGAGATTTTCACATGCAGTCAGGTTTTTAAATCACTGTGCACTTAACATTCAGCACACGGTCTATACATCCGTATTGTTCCTCCTTTGTTTATGCGGATTCTGAGACGCGGTGATGATAAATAACCGACTTGCTCCGTCGAGGTCGCTTACCTGGTGAATAGCCGAGCTGCGATGCTGTCCGGCTCAGGAGAGCGCAGTCTTCGCGATGCCTCAGTGTCTAGCCATTTTAGCCGGTGTAATAAGCTCAGTCTTCCTGTTATTTATTGTGTATTGCAGAACTTAGCGTTAGCCTCAGTCTCATTGTACTCACTGCTGAATAACCATGAAAGGAGCCGATTCCTGGCAACTTTGGAACAGCAGTCTTGTTTGGAGCGTTGTGCTCATTGCCGTGGCAATGAACTGGGAAGATATGAAATATCCCCCTTGCAGAGATCTCTACCTTTGCACAGTGGTTGCAGCCCAGAGTCCATGAACTGACTTCTGGGTGGCCCGTGGAGTGCCACACATTGTTGGGACATAGTCACAGTTTTTATCAGAGTGCAGCAAAGGGCCACGACCCGCAAAGCTTAGAATTTCTGCCTTGCTTTCTCTACTAGGGTTTGATCCCCAAAGTAGTAACACTTCCTCTTAAATCACCTTCATGAAGGCAAAAGCATACCCCGCACCATGTTTTTGAGTTTTATACGCTGTCAAAAACTATTTACAACTAAGTCTGAGGAAAGCTGTTATAGGTTGTGTGTGTGTGTGTGTGTGTGTGTGTGTGTGTTTGAAAGAGGCAAAGTGTGAATACAGAAGTGTAAAACTTCGTTTGTGGTTCAGAAACTAGATCTGAACAAAGTAGTTGTTTCTAGCAGTAAACAATTATTGAAAAAAAGGATACACCAGTTAAATATCTTAAATACTTATATTAATTTGTATAGGTATATGTACAAATAAATCCACACACATATGTATATATTCTATGTACATTGTGCACTATATGTACATTTATACCCTATGTGTATGAACATACACATGATGGCATGTACTATAAAAATCAATTTCAATATTCTATAGTCTTCCTGTATAGTTCACTATTTTAAAATATGTTAATAATTTTAATATTGATAGAAACAAATGAGAAAAGAGGTTTGTGATATGTATATTTATATATGGAACATAATGGGGTGACACTGACCTAATTATAGATACATATATATATATTTCATATACATATATATTTACATATATTTCTGATGTCTATATATTAAATTGCAAATATCTATGAAAGATATATACCTATATTTACGGATATGGGATATATTTGTTTTTTACAAACATGCGCATTTGAACCTGAATTTGGGGTACAGCAAATATTTTTATCACTTACAGAGATTTCTGAATGCTGAGTCCTACTGACCTTAGTTTTTATTTAGTATATTCATAATGTACCGTAGCACTTGGGTTTAGCAAGTGCTTTGAATGACTCTGCTGCTTTGCTTGAGAATCATTCCTGTAGTTAGTGCACAGGGAGAGAGGAGGAAGAAAGGAAGGAGGGAGAAAAGGAAGGAAGGAAGGAAGGAGGGAAGGATGGACGGACAGATAGATGGATGGACGCTAGAAGCAGACATGCAGCTAGGTGAAAGAGAAGAAACTAGGAAGATTCTTCCTAGGAAAGTAGCAATTTATTGCTTGTTTATGTTAAACTTTTTGAGTATGTTTATCCTTTCACTTGAAAAGATATGTACACAAGCAAAGTGCCAATAATAATCATTAATGTCTGAGATAAGGTTACTATTATTTTGAAGTCTGCTTAGTTTTCACCTACTGCATATCTGACCTGGTAGAGGAAATCTTAAAGAGAAAATAATCACTTTCATACCATGGTTCATTGGTCAATACACTACTTGCAAAACTTTATTTTCCCACCGAAGAAAGGAAAACTTACCTTCAGGGAATTAAATAGCAATCCACTTTCTGATCTTCTAGTGTAGTGTGAAGGGGAAAAAGAGCTGCTCTCTTTAGGGAGGGAGCCATTGGGAAGCCAGAGGCAGCTGGCTCAGAAGTGTAATAGGGGCGTGCTCCTGGGACAGGGCATAATTGAAAAGAGGTGAGTGTGGAAAAAGACCTACTTCCTTCCTTCTTAGCATTTTTTTCTCCTGTCAGCGCATTTCCTGAGTCATACAGTTTCTCATGATTAAAGTTCATGAAGCTTCTTCCTCAAACACATCCCTGAATGTAAGTGGACCATCCCCACCATTATACTGTTGTACTGACTTCTTTACACACTCATCTTTTGTGTAGTAGTTTGCTGGTCTGTCTGATATTACGTCACATGGTAACTGTTACCAAGACCCGGGCCTTAATCGTGTTTCTTGGTGCTCGATAAATGTTTGTTGAATAAATGAATGAACACATCAATTATCATTAGTAAACCTTTGAGACTTGCACATTTCTTTGTTGGCAGGGCTGTTTTCAGGTTTCTCCTGACCATCATGGTTTAGTATCTAAATCAAGATAATGTAGGATTGAACACCCCCCACACATTAAAAAGTAAATATCAGAAGGTATGTTTAGTATCCAGACATAATCATAAAACAATGTCCTTCTTTAAGGGAAATAACGCGACCAAACCCCAGAACTCATTGGCTTATTCCTGGTGTGAGGGGAGGGCTGGCTAAGGGAAAGTGTGCAAAGAAAACATGTAGCAAGTTTTGCAAGCTGTGAGTGATTAGGGCCTGGACCTTCATGTCTTCTAGGAAGGCACGTTGACAATAGGCAGAAAATCCTTAGCTAGAAGTCACCGACTGATAGCTGGGCCAGTCAAATTGTGGATTTATGTGGAATCCAAATGAAGTGTAGAGACAACATCTCAAACATCTCCTGCTTAATGGGGTTCTGTGCCTGGTTAGCAGGTCAGCAGTCTGATTTGCCAGTCACATTTTGGTTTAGAGATGCAGTCTTCAAAGAGGACTCTGAGCTCATGCATAATGCTTTCCTCTCTTCCGTTTCTCTAACCACATCCATCAGCTTCCATCACGGATCAAAGCAGTGAAGTTAAATTGACAAGAAGTTCAGTCTTCAGAGCACTCTGTAAACTATATGTTCATGACATCCTCTCCCCACTCCTCTCAATAAAGGAATGGATTCAAGTGCAGTTTCTTGAGAATGAACTCAGACACTGTTGAACATGTCCCTGCATACCACTAGGTTGGTGACTTGAGACATTTCCAATGCCAAACCACAAACCAGTCAGCCTCCTTCTCTTTTTAAATAATCACGCAGGCCCAAAGTGCTCTTAGAATGTCCTGTCGAGAAGTTTTTTTACAAGATGTTTTCACTGAGCAATGAATGCAGAGGAGGACTTGAATGCATTGTTTCACAAACTGAACCCTTTGAACTCAGGTGCTGACTTTCATCTAAAGGTCACCAGGACCCAGAAAAACTACTCATCTGTACTTCACATGTCACTATGAGGTAATCAAAGGGAAAAGATCCATTTGCTTGTACCAGTAAAAAAAAACCAGAAACAAAGAGAAAGTAAGAATGCTAGATCTCTAGAGGCTTGAAAATTATGGTTCTAGCAAAACCCTTGGATATTTGATTGTTCCAGTCTCTCTCCATGTAATGAAATTATGATTTAAGGTTAAAGAGAAGTATGTGACGGAGGAATTCAAGGTAGTTCAGATATTAGAGATCCAACCTGGGGTTTCATTGACCCTGAAAGATGGCGCCTGCAACCTGGTTTTATAGGCCATGCCCCTAAAAAAGTCTATGCTTTGCAGAGCTCCTTCATGTAAATGGATCTTCCAAATTAGTAGCTTAGCAATTATGTCTTCACCTATCTTGTACTTTTGATGATTTTCTTTAAATTCATGTGTGCAGAGCCCAGGCAAGGTCTCTACATCTCCCAGCATTTATCTCATATTCCTTAAGCCCAAGCAAACCCTATCAGTTTAGGTACAATTATGGCATGCACATAGCATTCCTTCTCATAGATTTTTTTAGTTCCCCGGGCTTTTCCATAACTGTCAAAGTCAAACAGTTTCACTACTGAAAAATACCTCAATACACTTTTATTGCTGACATTGATTTCACCACACTATCTCAGAGAAATTCATACTATGTGTGAATCCTTCTTCAAAGTATGCTTTTTATGCTAGCTGGAGGTAAAAAAAAAAATCAAAGTGTTATAACACTTCTTTTTTAACACAGCAATATACAATAAAAGCAATAATCATTTACTAAGTATACATGAAATATCCTCTCCTGGGCCAGACATTAAGAACAGTGAAGAATAATGAAGTATGGTCCCTGGCTCCAGGCATCTACGAATCCTCATTGGAGGTATTTAGCTGGGCGTTTTTACCTGACCTTTTTATAGAGCCACCGGTCATTTTATTTTGGGCCCACTTTAAATTCAGTGTTTCTTCATCTTAATTAACTACATCTACAAAGATTCTGTTTGTAAATAAGTTCTCATCCTGAGTTTCCAGGGGGACACTCTTCAAGCCAGTCAACACCTTAAAAATCTTTAATGGGGCTACATGATTGGGCGGACTATAACTTTTCAAAGGAGGATTACTATACCTAGACAGCCTCAGGGAAGGTTAGTTGGATACAGGTCTGACTATGTTTTTCTTATATTTATGGCATTTAAAGTAACACTTTAGACTGCAATCGACTGCATCCTAGGCTCTTATTTACTTAATTTAATCTTCACAACATCTTTGCAGTGTTATTCTTCCTGTTGTGTGGATGGGAAGCTTGCTCACAAAGTTTAAGTAACTGATGACCTAGGAGTTGGGACTCACATTAAACCAGTTTCAAAATCTATTTTGCAGGCTGAACTTTTATTTCTGGTGGGAAAAGTGGAGGTCACTCTGTGATTTAAACCTTAGCCAAAACATTCGTCAGGATGATATTTGAAGCTTGGACAACTCTGACATAATCTTGTATATGTACTGTATATGACTTTGCCGTATCAACTGATTATCTTTTGAATCTGGTGGAGAGAAGAGAATCACAGAAATATCAGAGTTTATGATCTTCATTAAACCTTCAAATCCTTTCAATATGGGAAGTGGCTATTTTCGCCGTATTTAGACAGATACTCTCTCACATTCTCTCAATCTTCTTTTGCATTTTCAATTTATGAGCAGGGCAGAGATGGTCGCCAAACAATTTCATAACGAACAGGTTTTGAGTCACCCACTAGATTCTACAGGCTGCAAAGTTCTGCTTCCAGGTCGCCAGGATCAGTAAATACATGCCTAGGGGACTAGTGTCCGGTTTCATCTCTTCACAAACTTGCTGCATTGTTTAGGAAAGTTGTTTATGGGTCAAATCCTGCCCGTGGATCTGCTTTGCTTATAAAATGTTTAAATGTTGGATTTGAATAACTCTCAGGAAGCCAGGCACTATCCAGGTTCCTATAAGCCTCACTCACTATTTGCCCTTAGCCTGAATTATATATTTATGTCAGCCCTCCAGCCCCTGGAAGAAGTTCTTTCTGTCACTCTAAATTTAAAACAATGGCATCAAAGTATGGTCTCTGGACAGGCAGCATTAGCACTTTGGGAAATTGTAAGCAACACAGATTTTCTAGTCCCACCGTAGACTTACTGCCTTAGGAACTCTGGTGGGAGATAGTGACCTGTGTTTTAACAGCTCTCCAGGTGATGCAGATGTAGCACAGAGATAAGCTGTGGTTCCTCAGAGAAGGCCCACCTCTCCTGAAGACAACAGCATCTGCCCCTTCTCTAATGACAGACTTCTGCGTTGCCTCCCTGCCTGCACGGAGCCCTTATCGCACTATTTGCTCACACGGTGCTGAGAGCAGACAGTACAAGGGAATGGTGACTCCTGCATACAGTAGACATCCTTGTCCTGTTGAAGGTATTTGGATCTCAAACCCCAGTCCTCTTCTGCCCACACTTCACTACTTCCCCTCCCCTGATGAATAATTACACCCGCAATCATGTCAGTTTTCCTGTTGGTGGGAGAAGAAATAATAAATACTATTTCTCTTGTAATAAGTACACCACTCTCCCCATTTTATCCATTCACTTATTTTCTTCCTCACTGAAGAGCTAAACCTGCCAACTCTATAATAAACACTATGCAGATTTTGAAATATACAAAGCACACACAAATTCATCGTGAAAATCTGTCTTTCCAGCTCCTAAGAGAGAACAACAACTTATTTTTCTGCTGTAAAAAAAATCACACATTTGGGGTCAGATATTGCATGTAATGCGTTGTCTAGGAGGATGTACTGACATTGAGAAGGAATGTGTTCAGTAGTGTGAATTAGCCTAAGCAATAATAATCAGCTTGTTAGTCTTAAACGTAAATGCAGTCTTGTAGCAGGCCTTTAATTGGTCGGATAAATTCTTTGGCAGAAATACTTCCTTTGGATTTGTTTAAATGTCCTGGCTATTTGACATCATATGAAAATTAAAGTTCATGCTACATATTGAGAATATAGGCCTGAATAGTCATTCATTCATTCAGTCATTCATTTGTCAGTTAGTCACTTACAAAACAATTGCCACTTTAAAGCCTACTATGTCCCATGTACTATGCAAGGACTTGCTGATAGTTATGAACAAGAGAATATCAGAACCCCATAAAGCTTTCTGCACAAAAAGACATCCAGAGAATTAATCTAATAAATTGGCTAAATTTACCAATTAATAATAAATAGCACAAAAATGATTATTTAGCAATACTGTACTTGTGAAAGAAAAATACAGCATGTACTTAGAGCCTATAATTTGAGAACAATGAGAAGTTGTGAAATTTAAAAAGAAATAATTTATTAGTTGCTAGACTTGATTTGAGGAATATAGACTGTGGGGATTAGAAAACTACAAAGAGTGGGAGTCGGAAGAGACATTAGAAGCTAGCCTTTCTCCTCTCCTACTTTTCCTCAGGTTAGAAACAAGAAGCCTGGAGACCAGAAAAATCAAAATCATTCACCAAAGCTACTGGCAGCAAACAGAAACTGTGTGAATGGACACAAATCCAGGTCTCCTTCAGCTTAGGCGAGGGATAAGTAAAAATGTCCTATGATCAAGGACATCTCCAAAGACTGGAGTAGTAGTGGGATGCAAGGATTGAGAAATGTGTTGGCTTCATGTGTGGAAGAAGAGGAGAAAGAGTGAAGCCCCCAGTGGAACAGGAGTCTGTGGACTCTGTCACCCTCTTCCATTTAGTCACTTGGATGATTTGCTGTTTTTGACTCTTCCAAGGACAACTGCTTTAACTAAGATGCAGGGAAGGAGAATCATGCCATACTGCCTGCTCTCGTCATGAATAGAAAGGCCACATGCCTTCTTCATGGGCAATCATTTTACGGTCCATGTGTGACAGTCTGAGGCTGTACAGGCGGGGAACTTGATGTTTTGTCAGCTTTTGTCTGTTGTAGTGATGGAGGCGGCTCTGTGAAATGCCCCAGGCACAACGTATATGAAATTCAACGAGGGGACCACGTGCCAGAGATTTTGTTATGCCTCAGAGTGGAGTCTAGATGCAAACCTGACATGATGTGGCTGGAAGAAAGTGTAGATAGGTAGAAAATCAAATGAAAAATCTTCCTTTTCTTCCATCTCCTCAATTTTATTCAAATCTCAATTCAGATAGATTACATTACTGGGCCCCTAAAACTTTTTTTTGGAAAATGCACTACTGATAAATAGGACCTCACAGGTTTATTTCAAATAACAGTTTAAATTTTCAGAGCCTTTACCTTATAATTGCCCTTCAAAAACCATTGTTTTCATATGGTTTCAGATATAACGTGACCCTCGAGAATAGGTAATATTAGCTCACCTTTATAGACTAGGAAAATGAGTCACTGAGGGACTAAAGGATTTGCCCGGGGCTATTGGTTACTAGTTGTATGTTTTCCTCCGCTACTTTGTGCTCAAGAACTATAGGCATAGGAGGTGGTTAATGGTAAAAAGACACCCAAACGTCCTGGAAATGAAAGACACTTCTCTGATGAAAGACAAGGGGCAGTGGATTTAAACTAGGAGCAGACGCCTTGATTAAATCTGGAAGGAAATGCACTGAGATTTAAAAATGTATGAAGGGCTTATGGGAATGAAGAACTAGAAAGAAAAAAGGGGGCAAGAGCGACGGTGGAGATAGAATAAATTTGTGGGATGTTTCCCTGTTTTGTTTAGGTTATAAACAGTCTAAATTCGCTGTCTTTCCAAGCTTACACTTTCATGAGGGAAGAGGGAAAAGATACTGCTTTCTGTAGTTTGTTTGCTTTCTTTTCTCATGTGTCTGCCTTGGCAAACGTGTGTGCCTGTGTGGTTACATGCAATTCACACACACAAACACACATAACACACATGCTCACACATAGAGGCACAAGTGGGAGCCTGGAAAAGTCAGTGGGCGGTAGAGAGAGATGGGACAGAACTGCTGCATCAGGGGACCTAAATCCATGTGATGATCAAGTTCATAGAGACTTCCCCAGGAAACCGTATCATATCCCAGTGAACGGGCGTGCGGCAGAAGGTTACCATGGCAACAAACGGCCTGAAATATTGACTCTGACTAGCAACAGGCCAGTGAAACAGCCTAACTAGGATTTATGGCACATTATAGTGTGAAAAGCAGGAGAAAATTACTGTAAAGGCAGGAATTATAGCCCAACAGAACATATAAACTCCCAAATCCATCTTCCTAATTAAAACAGCATACTCGGGGGTAGAGCGCATAGTAAGGCTGTTAGCTTAAATGGGGATGAGCTATCAGTACTGTTCTTAAGACTGGGTGTGTATTTGCAGAGTAAGACAGTGTAAAGAGGGATGGAAGCAAGAGACCTGGGCAGTTGAATCCTCATCAAGCTGATTCTTGGTAACGTGAGACCCTCATCTATAATCTCATAGAACATTTTCAGAAGATGCCCAGATCCTTTGCAGGTGTGATGGCTGAGAGAATGATACCACATTCAATTCCATGCAGACCTGCTAAGTAGTGGGAGAGGAAAGGAGGACTAGTTCAGGAGGTTATTATTAAGAATAAAGGTCTTGGACTCCCTGACTCAAAAGAATAGCTCGGCATCTCAATGTCTATAACAGAATGCTTCGGGGTCATTGAGAAAGGCTGTCACACGAACTCCCTAAGAACATCCCATTGTCTAAATTATTGATTAAGAGAAAATAAAACAGTACCTTATTTGGTAAATCTGTGAGGTCTACCAAATTGATCAAATGCTTTTACTTCTTATAGCTAGAAAGAAATCTAGTCAGGTTTCACTTTGTTAAATTGCAGAATGCAAAAATAGAAAGTCAAGAACCCAAGTCATCGTTCAATAGTCACGTGGTTATTAACGTCACATAACATTTAAAAATAATCAAGGAAAATCCAAAAACACAAGTTCAACACAAATCAGATGACCGCATGTGTCAAATGTGGCGAGATCAAGTCCTGGAGACATGACAAGGTCCCATTCTGGGATGGATTTGGATTTTGAAAAGATGAACTTCAAGAGTATTTGCTGCTAAAATTGTAAGTTAATCTAGGTAGGAATGGAGAACACCAGGCGAGAAAACCAAGATGCTGCCCAGATCTAAAGAGCACCCAGAAAGAGAATTTTAAGAAATTGTAGAAGGTTATCCCTGGCTAAGGTCAAGCCATGTATGTGTTCTGTTGGGTCACTTCTTCTTCTTCTTTTTTTTTTTTTTTTTAAGTGGGTGTCTTAAGATTCCTGGAGGAGAGACTAGCTCCCTCATGTGCTAGGGTCCCAATCTTTCTTTCACGTCTTGGTCACCAGCTTGCCCCAGAGAAACTAAGTTTACAATGCCTGGAGTTCTTCTTACAACTCATATTTTGTGTGGAAATCTTGTTGTCTTGGGATTCACATTAGAAATTCCTAATTTTCCACAACCTTAGTTCACAACCCTAGTTCTCCATCTGTAGCCCTGTCAGGGAAGAAGAGAAAACCATCATTTTGTAATAGTTAATTATTCATCACTTATTCAAGTATTTATTACCTACTATAGTCTGTAAAATGGATAGCTGCAACTTTGTTAATTTGGGGAAAACATGTTGAACAAAGACACAAAGAATTACTTAATAAATATATTAAATACCCAAAAGAAAGTTCAGAATATTTTAAAAGTTACAATAATACTTCAAGTTATACCATCTTTGTTTTTCTAAAGCCTTAGTTCCCAAAGTATACCCCACCTGGTATTCTAGGTTTGTTAAAATTATGAGAACTCATATTACCATAGCTTATGTAATTATTTATTTCAAGATCATCATAGTTAGATTGTATATGTGTGCATGTACATTAGCATCTATAACATCTCTACATAAATATTCATACCTGTATATTTTCAGGGATGCAGTTCTTCGTCCTCAAGATGCAGTTTAGAAAAGAAATGTTATTGAGGACTTTCAGAAGTTACGATGGGGTAATGTAAGGCTTTGCTGTAGCACGCAAGCATACGTAGTGAATATGGTTAAGCCATATATGATTAAAGCATTATTTATGATTTATTTATAAGTATTTGCTATCAGTAACAGCTCCCCAAAGCAATACTTAACAGTGTTTCCCTAGCATATGGGATTTTTGCTATGGATTAATAATGTCGTGGTATTTTCTTTAATGAAGCTGGAAATGATTGCTTTATTTTAACAAAGGGAACTCTATGTTTCCCCTGAGTTTCAGCTCTGACTGTAGACGATCAGGGATGCAATATCACAGCTGTCTTCGTGCTGATAACGACTCTCCTTGGGATTCCATAATTTCTGGAAAGCCATTGTTTCCTCTCTGGAGGCACTGAGTGAATTTGTAGGGTGATTCTTCAATCCAGGCACAAAGGAGAGTTTTAAATTTTTTGTGTCTCCCTATTTGATATTTGACTTTCTGCCTCACATTCATCTCATTTTCTTTACTTTCAAGTCTATCTTTCTTCTTACTGTGCTGGGTTCATAGTACATCCTCAGAGTGAAGCATTAAGAAATATCACTATTATTATTATTTTGCATTTCTGTTCTCTGTACTTCCTCCGTTTAAAAAAATAACCCTTCACAGTGTTTCTTATGCCATTATGTACTTCTTATTAGGAAGTGATAAAGACAGCGAAGGATGATAATGGAAAAATAATAAAAACAGAACTAAGTGTGCATATTTAAATCCTGGTACTTTCTGGCTGTGCCTTGAGCAAGTTATTCAACTGCTCTGTGGTTCTGTAACTCACATTGGTTCCCTGCCATTCTTAGGGGGATATTAAGAATTAGCTGTGTTTATTATTGCATGTATGCAAAATTTCAACAGTATATTTCTACCATGATGCTATGGTTTAGATCTAAAATGCCCCCCACCCAACGTTTCCTGTTTAGAGTTGGGGCTTTGAAAGTTGATTGACTCATGGGGATCCTATACTCATCAGTGGACTGATCCACAGATGAATTTCATAGCTGAATGTGTCAAGAAGTGGGGCCTGGTTGCAAATTGGTATGATCCGGAAGGGTGTATTCTTGTCTCCACTCCCTTCCTCTGTCCCTGGCTCTTTTGCTCACTCTCTGCTTCTGGCCACCATGAGGTAAGCAGCTTTTCTATGCCATGCCTTTCTGCCGTGATGTCAGTGCTTAGTCACCAGCCAACCAGGACTGAACCCACTGGAAACTGTAAGCCAAGTCAACCTCTCTTCCTTTAAATTGTGGATACTGAATATTGCATCAAAGCTAAGGGAGAGCTGACTAACATACATGGGTTGAAGAAAAATATATCTCAGAGAATTTATATCTTACTTTACCTGATTAATAACTGCTTGAACCAGAATTTGGAATTTGAGGTTAGTAAGCTGAAATAAAGCATACCTCTGAGTTTTGATTAATCATGCACATATCACAGTATTCATGTGTAATAACTGTGTCTCTTTATCAATATTTTTTCAGAAACCCAATTAGAGGAGCTCTTAATTGTGCCCAGCATCAAAGATTTTGGAACTCTATTGATCACCGTTTCTCTTTAACAATGATGAATTTTAGTATATCAAAAAGAGCAGTGCTGGTATCCCCTTGCTCCTCACAACCAAACTTCCAATGTTAGGATAGTAACTTTCTTCAGTCATATTTGATGCACTGGAGTAAAACTTAAATTTCTGAAGGTACGGCTCAACTAACTTAATTCTTAGTTAAGCATAGCAGCCTTGTGGTTAGTTTTAATAATAATATGGGTTTGAAGGATTTCTGATTGTTTGAAATTTATGTAATATTATAGCCAGATGAAAACATTAAAAAGGAAGTAGTGGTTAATATTTCTGATTATTATCCTCTTCCCCTCATGCAAGTTTAACCCAAAGCATTTGCAGGAACCCAGTGATACGTTTTTTTGAAAGACTTTTCTAATAGGTTCATCTAGGATGGGTAGAATTTGTATTGAAGTCAAGTTAGATATAGACATGGAAACACATTTTCTGTCTCCTTCTTACCCCTTCCTACCTTGTCCCCTGAGTCTTCAACTTCCTTTTTATCCTACCTTAGTCTTTAACCCTAACATCTTTCTCTCGCTTCACTCTAATATTTTATATCTTTTGTCGTGTTCCTGGGGCTTTTTATCTGTCTGAATGAATTTTCCTTTGGTCCTGTGGGTAGGTATCTACTCCTCAGAATATTAATAAATTCCAACAAATGGCATTTTTGTTGTGTACCTTGTCTGTCCTTGTAGCACTCATGTGTGTATGTGTGTCTGTGTGTGTATGTGTTTAAAAAACTCTCTTCCATTCGGATAATTTCCAGAAATCTTCTATTTTTGGATGAGAAATTTTTCAGAATTTTTCACCCAAGTGATTAGATTATGTTTTGGCTAAACCAGCACCTTCCTCTTATATGAGTCGAGTAGGAGTATAGACTTGTAGAGAGGCAACACCTTCAAATGAGTACACTGCTTGCCATCTTCTCAAAGTTAATTAATATGGAAATACTTGCCAAGAAAAGATTATACATTTTTAATTAACATAACAACAGGGGCTGAGGGAAAACAATATAGATACACACATATGTGTGTGTGTGTGCGTGCATATGTGTGTGATAAAAATATATTCTCATTCTTGACCTATTGCTTGGAGTAAATTTGATGTTAAACAAAATGTGTGGTGTACATAAAGATTCCTATGAAAGCATCAACGCTGTGAGCCAGGCACGTTCATTCCCCTCTCCCCCCTGCCCAGTCCCCATTCCTGGATTGGTGATCAGCCTGAACTTCTCTTACTAACTTATAATAGGCCATTTGCTAAATTGTTAGTTTTTGAAACAGAAGGTTCTCATATTAAGCATGGACATTTTTTACATTATTAAAATTTTTCAGTCATGGAGCTTCTCTCCTCTTACCTGTTCTTGTTTTTTTTTTTTGGTGAAAAGTTGTAGGTTAAATATTTGTCAAAAGTTTTTATGACAAAATGGTCATGTTCGTATTTTCTTCAGATTTCTCTAAGTTCTATTTAACGTCCCTACTGTGTTATTTTTGCCTCCTGATTTGATTATTATAATCAGAGTGGCTGAAGAGAGTCTTTCCAATGTAGTTGTATAGCATAATTTTCATAATTCTTCCTCATTAGTGCTTATTACACACACACACACGCATATGCGCCCACTTTGCCTAAATAACCACATATATTTGTTTGTTTTCTTGTCGATTGATTAGACTAATCAGCCTCCAAATATCGCTTTCCTTCTAATGCACTGAATGATTGAGTTCTTTCTATCACCAAAGTACCCCAAGCAGCATGAGGAACTCAACGACCAATGTCCTATTTGCAGGGGCTTCTGTAGTGTGTTTAAAATGCAGTCTGTTAATGAATTTATATTTTCATAAACCATTTCCAAAAGGCCTAGTTGCCCTCCACCCCGTCCATCGCCCGGACGTGCGGACCCGAACGCCGGGTGTCTTCTAGGAATGACCAGCATACTCAGAGGAACAGTATCAGGCGATTCTTAAAGTTGTAAGCTCTCTGCTTGGATTCCGGCTCTTCCCACTCTCAGACCTTCGAAGATTTCCTAACTTACTATGTTTCACCTTTGTCATTTGTAAAATGGAGCTTACATAGCCTTTATGTCTCACCAGGAACCCCACTTTATTCATTGCCCATTGGGATGGGAATGTTATTTAAGGGTTCATGTCATTCATGTATTTCATATCAATCCTTTGGTTAGTCTTAGCCACCGTCCTGGGTAATGGTGATTTCGTCTTCTGTTTGAAATCTCATCACAGGTGAACGCCTTCTTTCTTGCATTGTGTATTTTTAGCTTTCGGAGTACATTTTACAGGTGTTGAGGGTAGGCAGGGAGGAGACCGTGACACATCAAGCAGAGTAAATACCTTTGCTGGAGTCCACCCAGCTAGCAGTGAGATGGTCTTCTGACCTCAGAGAGTCCTGCTCACATCTTGATGAGTGACCGTATTACCTATGTGGACATCGGAGTTTGCAGACACGTGGACTGTCAGGCAGAATAGTCGGCCCCAAGTTGTCCACTACTGAATAATAGGTGTATTTCATGCCACAATCTAGTTTTCTAGCTTTTCTTGAAAAATTAGAAAGCCTGGGAGTGCTGGGTTTGTAATCACCAGTCAAGGGTGCTTTCTGGTAGTGGCGGTTGCTAGCTAACCTGTCAAGGTTCCTGCCACTTCCCCTCAGCAACCAACAGATAGTGTTTCCATTTGTCACTGTGTCTGTGCATTTGTATTTCTTACGCCCTGCCGCGTCATTGCTTATCCCAAGTGACACTTGTGTTTTGAACTCTTGTCCTAAGTTGTGAATATGGTAATCACTGATGATGATTTGATAAGGAACTGAGTAATACGGACTCCAAATGCATCTGATTATATATAAAGAACTTTTTAAACAAGTCCGTGTTACATTACTCTCTTGATTTTATAGCAATTTGCTGCAAATCAACCAACTAATATGTAGTAAAATTGGTATCAGAATCCAAGGCAATTGGTTCTCTGTTTAGTGCTCTTCTCTCTAGCTCATTCTGTTGATAATCATTTATTTATTGATTTATCCTCATATTCATTCAATAAGTCAATAATTGTTGGTAAACACTAAATGTCTTCCTAATCCTCTACTAGATGCTAGAGGTGTGTGAATGAGCGTGGCCTCCCACTTTAAGAAGCCTATTTAAGACTGATAGACAAGCAGATGATTCTGAGTTTATGGTGCTGTGCACTGTAAAGTGTACAAGGTATGGATAGGGCACTGTATTAATATAGAAAAGCATGTGATTAATTCTATGTGTGGTTCACACCCACCTTTGCTACTAGAAGGAGCAGGGTAATTAACTTGGGACGCTGCCTGGCTTCCCTGTGGTGAAATCCGTTAATGTACACATCCCCGAGGATCATGGTCTTCACAGAAGCACGAAAGAGTGAGATGTAAAGAGTGCTAGTCCTGGGCAAGTAGCTAGTCCTGGATCAGGTAATTTTCAGCTGCTTGATGTTAGAACAATCGAGTTTATATATGCCTGAGTTTCTTCACTAGAAAATAAAGAGGCCTGAGAAAGGAGATACAGTATCGTAGAAAATGGATCTTCACTAGGCTGCAAAAGATTTGAGGTTATGTCTATGCTTAGTTGTAAACAATGTTAGGTTGAAAGATGTCGTGTGCTAAAATGTAAGAAGGAACTTGTTCCTTTTGAGAGTTCAAGTGAATAAAAAAAGTTAGGGTCAAGTTTCTACTGCACAGACAATTCACATTAGTTAAAGTGAGAAGGGTTAATACAAATGAAATACATAGCAAGCTGACTAGTAAAACCAAAAGACCTCATATTAAAGGTACGTCTGTAGTTTAACTGGTAACAGGGCCCAACAAATTAATTATTGGGAGAATCTAAAAATAGTCTCTGAGTCATCCAATTGATTCCATTCTCTTTGCACTTTTCATAATATTCCAAAAGGCATTTGACCTAACTTTTGTTTCTCAAATTTGGCAAAGTAACCATTATATCGATGGTGATGCTTTGAGGCTTATTTATCATGTCACCCCCACCATGGTTTGACTTTGCTTCTCGGTGTATTTCTCACGATCAGATCTCTATCCACTCCTTATGAAATTCTGGAAGTCATCTTTCTGTAAACCTGGGAAGCAATTTTCTCTGTAGGATGATGGACGCATAAGGCAGTGATTGGCCCTCTATGCGGAAATCATGCCATCCTACCAGCACCTCCTCCCTCCCATCTGGACTACTTGGTTTTACTCTTTATTGGATCTGGGATGATATGACTTCTCCATCTGCCAGTTTTGCAACCATCACACAGATTTAGAATCTCTGCTGACTAATACCCATGTTAGTACTGTAAATGTAGGTGATAGAGGTCCCAGAGTGGGACAGACCTTATAAATGCTGGACTCACTGCCCTCCGAAACAAGAGCAAAGGCCAAATTAGTTTTTGCCCCTGAGGATGGCCTGCTGTATTGCAGACTGCTCCGCTTGCCTCAAGCACAGAATAGCTTCCATATGGGAGGAACAGTAGAACCTGATCAATCTGGTTTTGAAAGAAAAAAAATCTATTCATAGATTTCCCCTCTTGTGTATTTTAATAGTAAACAAATGTTGATGATGTGTAGGAATAAGGCACATGGCTTTCTGTGGCCTTAGGAATGCGATCATCCCAGAACTCAGGGTTTCTGACCTGGGACTCCTCACATCATGAGATTGTACTGGGATGTGACTGCAGGCTGACCCTGCAGCCACGTGGCTCTCAGTGGATGTGGCACGTCTGGCAGTGTGTAGTCTTTCTGTTCCTGCCCTTTCTCCATCCATCTTTGTAAAATCTAAAGAACATCTGAGAGGGCAGTGAGGACAATGGTGAGATGGCATTCTCAAGAGCCACATTCTACCTCTTCGGCGGCGAGGCCTTTTCTATTTGTGTCAGTGTTGTCTATGCACATGGAGCTGCCATTCAGATTTTCCAGTCCCCAAACTGAAATACACAGTCGACTAATGAATGTGTTTCTTCAAGACGGGTATGTGAGGTCCCATTAAGGGGAGTTAACATTGTAAGTAAAACTCTTGGAAACATAGAGTTTGCTTGAACATTCATTTACGTACATACTGATAGTGTGTTTCATGATACAATGGCAGATCCGAGTAACTGAGACAGTCACTGTGTGGCCTGAAAAGCTGAAGATATTGCTATCTGTTTATTTGTTTTTTTGTAGAAAAATTTTGCTGACTCATTTCCTTGAAATTAGAGTGTGCAGGATGTAATATTGGCATATCTGCAATATGCAAGGAGTTTATTTCAAGCAAGAGCATGAAATAACCTGGACAAGAAAATCCAGATTTTATGTTCAACATTTTGTGGGAAATGCAGGTCCTGTTTCTTTCCTTTCTTGGCCATGCTATCCTTGGAGATTAGAAGATTGACGTTTGAGTAAGGAAGGCAGAGCAGGACCATATGTTAAGCGGGGTAAGGGACAGAAGTGCAGGTCAGCGTCCTACATCTTGATGACTTCGTCATCTTAACGTAGTGCCATCTGGGCTCTGATGCCTCTCACCTCGAAACTTCCCTCAGGGACCCTTCCTCTATTCGTGTGATTCCCGAAAGTTCAACTCAGGTCAAATGGGGTATCTTGTCTGGATTTCTTTAAACCTTTTATCTGCTTCCTTTTAGATATTACATCTTCCAGGCCCAAATTTGAAATAAATTTTATAATTTCAAATGCTCAATCCTAAAATAGCCTTAGTTTTTCTTTTTCCTCAGCAAAGAAACTAAACAAAATCTGCAGTAAAGAAGTGGTTGGTAATTGTAAAGCTATATTGAGGTATTATTGATAAATAAAAATTGTGTATGTTTAAAGCATCCAACATGCTGTTTTGACATATGTTAACTCTGTGAAATGATTGCCACAAACAAGCTAATCAGCATATCTGTCAGCTTAAGTAGTTACCCTTGTTTTTCTCTTTTTGTGGTGATGAGAATTCATGACTTATTCTTTTAGCCAATTTCAAGTGCTCAGTACATTATTATTGATTACCGTCACCATTCTGTGTATTAGTTTCCAGTGTGTATCTGTTTATTGCCGCATGTTTGGATCTTTTGGTTAACATCTCCCCATTCTCCTGTCTACTGACCCCTACTAACTGTCCTTCTGTTCTGTTTTCTGTGCATTCAAGTGTTTTATATCCACATCTCAGTGTGATCATAGAGTATTTGTCTTTCGGTTGTCTACATTATTTTACTTAGCACAATGCCCCACAGATTCATTTATGTCATTACAAATGACAAGATAATCTTTGTTTAGAAAACTGAATAACATCCCATTTTGTATGTGTGTGTCTGTCACATGTTCTTTATCCATCAGTTCATGGATTGATGTCTAGGTTGATTCCATCTATTGGCTACTGTGAATAATGCTGCAATGCATATGGGAATCCTGTTATATCCTTAAGATACTGTCTTTATATCTTTTGGATATATACCAAAAGCACAATTGCTGGATTATGCAAAGTTATTTTCTTAATGAACTCATGTATACATTAATGTGTGTGCACATGCATCCACACACATCGCCCTCTGATGGGTTCTCACATATATCATTCAGGTAACCACAATTTAAAGACACAACTTGGATCTTAGCATTAAACTGATTTATTTAAGCTCTATGCATCTGAAGGGTGCACTACCATGGCTCCAAAGAGATCACTACTCAAAGCATGGTCCCTGGACCATCTACAGTGAAGATGCACCCTTTACAGCTTTCAATGGTAACAAACAGTCTGTTGTGGCACGTGTGTCATAGGCTCACCGCCACTGATCTAGGAGTTTAAAAGAAATGTAGAAACAGCAGACTCATGCCAAATATACTGAATCAGAATCTGCATTCAACACATTTCTTGGTGACTCATACATACGTGAAAAGTTGAGAACACCGTTCTGATGAATGTCTCTGTTTCTTTGTGCATGGCTTGGGACGATTAGTTGGGGGGGGCGGTAAATATATCCAAATCACTGTGAAGCTTTAAAAGAAAAGTAAGACTGGTCAACCAACTGTAAAGTTAAATCTGAATAGAACCTATGTATCTTTATTTTGAATGATTCCGGAGGTAATTCTGATATGCATATGAGAAGAATATATGTCACCATGACTCTCAGAATTGTTTTTTATGATTCTCTGTTAACTCTCCTGATAGCCACCTCTTGCTGCCAGCACAACAAAGATTATCTAATGTGGTGTATTAGGTTTTGCCCTCAGAGCATTTTTTCAGCAGTTCGAGTAAAGCTGTTAAGGATAAATATTCTCATACATGTTCACAATTGAGTTAAAATTTTATAATGTCTCCTAAATATATATAAATACAAAGCCACACATAAATGCTGTAGGCTTGCAGTTCTTTTATGACTAGGAAATCTTTGCAAATTTACAAGTTATATGCAAATACCATGTGAATTAAGAATACTTATTGGAGGGCTGCTGGGGATCAAATTCAGGGTCTTGCACTTTCCAGGAAGCACTCTACCACTGAGCTAAATCCCCAATGCAAAGAACACTTTTAACATGGCAGATTGTATTTTTCTGAAACTAAATTTCCATTTGCAATGTGAATGCAACATGAATGCTATGATGTAAGGTCTTTGGAGTTTAGCACATTTGTGCTGTTGTGGATCTGATTCCTGACTTCCCTTACTGTTTGTCTCTGTGCCAATCCCTGTAAAACCTTCATACTCACAAGCCAGAACATCATTTGCTGCCTTCACTTCCTACAAATAAATCTAGTATGTGTTTATATTCAGTCCACTTCTCTTTCATTTAAATTTCATCAGTTAAAGTGGTAATTCTTGTCAGTGATTGTAAGCATAAATTTAATAACATTACACAACAACTTATGCTTTCCAACTGAGTGGCAGTATTCAGGTGGGAGGTCATGGAACAGAATATACCCAATCATGTATTAGAAGAAAACAAATTTTAAAAATTGCTTCTACTAAAGATGACTTCAGACACCTAAGGATATTTCCATATTTCCTGCTCAGTTTGCAATGGAAGATAGTACAGAACAGAACTTACATCACGGTCTTGAAGAGAGAAAGCTCTAGAATCTATTTCTAGAAGTCTCACTTAGTAGATGCATCTCTTTTAAGAAATTTTCTTAGCTTCTGTTTTTATTTGTTCCTTCTGTGTGGATTTGGGATGGTTATTACCTAGTTCATAGGCCAGAGTTAGATCTGACATTCAAGGAAAGGCCTCAGCCCTGTCCTAGCACATTGTAAGCGATCAGTTGTCATTAGCTATTTCAACTGTTGTGATAATTATTATAGTTACTATTTTTATTATAGCTCTGAACACTAAGTTTTACTAATTAAATCTGCTATATATTTCTTCCATTTATTTTCTCTGCTTCAATGTATTCTGAAGAAGATTTTCTTTCTTTCTTTTTTTTCTTTTCCCTCTACACTAACATGTTGTTTTGAGAACCTGGTTGCAACAGAGGCTAAGAGTGTTTGCACAATTATTACTTATATTTCACCTCTTGCTGCTATTATTGCTGTAGCTGCCTCCAGAGGTGCTGCTGCTTCCACAGCTTCTAAAGATTGCTTAGACAATTCATTTTGTTTTTCTTATAGTGGAACCAATCCAGTCGGGGCAGGGGCTCAGACTGGGAATATCCTGGGGCTGAGCACTGCTAAGATAATTATGTTTTCATTGATCACCCCTTTTCCTTTTAATTTTTGTTAATAAATCTTATCATACATTTCAAGTGAAAAAACCAGCTCCAAATGCAGAGAAATATGCTATTTTATTTTGCCATCAGCATCTTCCCATGATCATGCAACGGGAATTGAAAGATTACATCCCCATGCTAGAGAATACATGCTTCTAATTCTCTTAGATGGTATGTTAGGAAGAGCTGTTTTGTTTTCATATTTCTAGTCTCTGTCTGAGTGGAGATTTTATTGGCAGAGCTTGATTCAGAACATCTGTTTAAAGTATAGGAAATAAATGCAGACAGAGAGAGAGAGAGAGAAAGACTGGGAGAAAGAGAGAGGAGAGAGGAGGGGAAGCAGAAAGGAAGGGAACAAACAGGACAAAGAGATCCAAACAATGTATGTTTACCACTGAGCAAAAAAGGCACTTTATGAGTTAAACTGAGATTTTCAAATTTCAGTAATTTCCTGAACTAAAATCATTCATTTGCTTTGCACTTGTACATCTTTAACACATACACGGGGTGTAGGGAAATGTGGCAGTGCATTGGGATGTACGGCCTATGTGCTGGTGGCTCAGTCGTCAGACAGTCTAGTGCCGGACTGCAGGAGAAGGGCCCTGATCTACACTCTTCACGCATTATAAGTCTCTAATTGTGTTTTACAAAGACCACTTTATAATGACAGGGACTGCATCTGACCTGATAGTTCAGCTTGTGTGTGAGGCGACTTTAAATTACTCTTGGAGGTGGTTTCACATCAATAAAGGGTTAAGGACTTTCGGGAGATTATAAATCACGGGCGATGAATACTCCGCACTCACTAACAGGTGCTTTTTACACATGAGCATGGAGCCAGAACGGATAGGAACATGTGTCACTTCAACCAAGATTTAACTCCGGGGCTGGGGATTTAGCTCAGTGATTAGAGTGCTTGCCTTGCAAGCACAAGGGCCTGAGTTCGATCCCCGGCACCACAAAAAAAAAAAAAAAAAAAAAAAAGTTAAAAAAAAGATTTAACTCCAGTGACTTAGATGACAGCGAAGCCTCAGCAGCAACATCTGTTCTTGAAGACAGAGGCCAGCGAGGACCAGGGTGCACGAGGTAGCTCTCCCTAAAACCACAGGTGGAAGTGTGGACTCCTAAGCTAAGAGGTTCATGGTCGTCATAGAGGTGCCTGGTAGTAGTAGAAGTCAGATGGCCAGCAGTGCCCAAGATCAAGTGCAAATTATGAGTGCAGAGTGTCTAAAGTAACTGTCACAAGACTATGAGCCGGAGCCCTCGGACAGACAGGACCCAGGATCTGCCAAAGGACGTCAAATCGGGCACCAGAGAGTGCGTCTGGCCTCTTTCACACTACATTCTGGGGATGTGGCACTCTAGGTTCCTGAGAGTTCACTGGAGATTAAAAAAGTCAGCTCGAAGCACAGTGGTTCAAAAGACTGTTAGAGCAGAGACAGAGTAGCTGGTTCCAGCTCACTCCATGTGAGACAGTGGAATTGTGCAAAGTGCTGGCTTTGGAGGGAAATAGATCCAGACTGAAATCTGATACTGATTTGTACATGGGTAAATTATTTACCTAGTAGTGTCACCCTGTCACTTGTTAGATAGTTATAAAAATAGACATAAAGTTTGTAAGAATAGGTTAATTTTTGAGGATTAAGTGAGTATTTAAACTGGCAACACAGTGGCGGCCACTCAGAAGTGCTCCCTGCTCACTAACGTCTTGGGAGAAGATCCCTTGTGGATTGTCTTAGGTCTTTGTACCTTTCCATGTATGACATTTCTGAAGGCGTTGCTCAGGGTGAGGAGCAGGTGTGATAGCACAAATGGTAAATGATCAACTTAATATAATCTCAACAGGAAGGAAGGATGATCTTAAAATAAAGTGAATAGAGTGTAATATGACTACATAAAACCATGCCCTGCGCTCTGAAAATGGCTATTATTTTAATTCTGAGTATAAAAAATCCTCATTTAAATAGATATATATGTACAGACCTAGGAAGTTCTGAAATTAGAAGTAGCATAAGTGCAAAAAGAATAGCCACTACATAATGTTAGATAACCTTTCTTCTACCTTTGTTAAATGTCATCAGAAGTCCTGCTGTGTACCTTCTGCTGCCACATTTTAAAGAGAGAGACAGACAGACAAACAGACGGAGGAGATGGGAAGAGAGAGGGAGAGAGAGGGAGAAGGGAACAGAAGGGGGAAAGAAAGAGGGAGAGATCCAGCATGACTCAATATGTTATCATATCCCAGTTCAGTTCAACCACTATGAATCTTTGGCCAAGTCAGTTATCTAACTGGCACACTGAGGGTGGACTGTTCCTACCTAGTTTGAGCTGAGGATTAGATTCCGTAATGCAAGAAAGTAGTTCCGCACAGTGCCCGGCTCAGAACTGGGAACTGTTATTATTCACAGGAAAGAGCAGTGACAACAGTGACGGCCGTAAAATGAAGAGTCGCAAAACCTTGAAACGTTCTGCCAGTATAAGGAAAGCTTAATAAAGTTGTAACAACTGCAATCAACTACTTCAATGACTCTTAAGCATATAAAGAATCCCAATTAATTAACCTTATTCTAGAATAAAGTACCAGGACTCATGGAGAGCAATTATAAGGAAGATATATTTGAACTTATTAGTAGGAATAATTTCCTATGTGTAAGTATTCTAGTTTTTAGAATAGACTTGGGTGTAATGGAGTTTTCTACCAATGACAGTAATAAGAGCAGTAGTAATTGAAAATAAAAATAGCTCCCGGGTTATTCTACTTACAGTTGTTGAGTACTCTGCATTCTTGTTTAGTTCTCATAAGATTCATGCAAAGTAGGTCTAATTATTGTCCTACCCATTTTACCGAGGAGGAAACTTAAAGCACAGAGAGATAATGGACATTTTGAAGGCCATATAATTTTAAAAATGCTGCGCTGGGTTTGAATCCAAGTGATCTGGTCTCTTCTTTGTTACACAAGTTTCCTGAAATACACAGGGGAAAACCGAATGATTATACACCGTGATAGCAACAAGGGGGTTCCTGCATTAAATGAGGGAGTAGTTGGAATGACTGAACATGTTTTAGTTAAAATTAAGGGTCTATATTTTTACAGACACAAAGCAAACCGAAAAAAAAAAAGCCTAATAGCAAAAGATAATTTTAAAAATCTAGGCACAAATTAACATTATTTTCCCACTATAGAAAAGCCTAAGGAGCTTACCTAGGTCCTATTCGTGTCTATTTTGTGCTCAGTTATACAAGAATGCTTGGCTGCTGTTCGAGGGAGTAGAGAAGAATTACATTTGTTTGGTGGTAGAGAAAACAGGAGCCAGAAGAGACCACTGAACCTTAATAAGAGACATTAAGGAGACATTAAGTCAGTGAACAAATATTAACTGATACCTTCTCTGTGCTGAGAACGGAAACTCACGGTGAAACACAGCACTCAGCGATCATCGTAATTTCTAGATAGAGACTCCAGTGGCCTCTAGGCTTTTCGTGAACTTTATGCCACTGCATTTCTTGAGACTCTTGGGCAAAGAATAAATGATGTCCAGTTTTGCAAAGGAGGTAGGTATACTACTTTAAAAATCTTTTACATCACTTGCATGATTAAACTTTAAGTTTGGGTGCTGGAGAGGTGTTCTTCAATGCATTGCAGGCCGGCTCACTCCCTCAGTAAGGCAGATGTAGCGCCTCCTGCATTAAAAGGCCTCAATAACGTCCAAGGTTCAGTCCAAAGGTTCTGATCCAGAAACTGGGAGTTCTGCTGCCGATGTACTACATGACAAATATCCTTCCGTGGGCCTCAGTTTTCCTATCGATAAAGTATGGTGATTTTACTGCACTTTATTTCCTTTAGTCTTGGGCATTTCCTGTTTCTTTTATTTCTGTAATTGTGCCTCCTTTCATCACACGGATGCCAGATGGCAAAATGCCCTGGTAGTGTATATGGAACCCAAATTGATTCTGGGAAAATGGGGTATTAGCAATGCCAAAGGAATAAAGAGCTGAAGTGAGCAGAAGCCTCTGAGTCCTGTTTCTACTTCTGTTGGCTATAAAATATCAACATAGTACAGTATTAGGAGGCATCGCCTTTTTCTAACGTTGGCTCTGAAAGTTACCTTAAACCCAGGCTGTTCTGTAGTTAGGGTTCTTCAATGTTATAAGGGGGAGGCAAGTGCAGCATGGCATAAAGGGCTTTATTTGCTCCCTCACCTTTAATTTCTCTCCATCTTCCCAAGAATTAAATATGCCCTCTTGATCAAATTTCTAAAAAATACGGCTTATTCCCTGTGCATGTTTAGATGGTTTGCATGGATGAGAGGACTTACACTGTATGCAGTCGATTCTACAAGCAGATTAGCACTAGAAATAAGTGTCCTGTACACTACTGATTTTCTATCTGACTTCTCCAGCGAGACTTCACATCCTTTTCTTTTCTGGTCTTTCTGTTACCATGTCAAAGTTACACACCCAGTGAGGTTACAGATCCCGCAGTGTCTTGACAAAGTCTGTCTGTCCATCTTCCACTTTCAAGTTGATTAGGGAGTAGGGCTTTTGATGCTCAGCACCTCGATTTGCTTTCAATTCAGTCTGCTTCAAGAATTTTCTCCTAGAAGTTAGAAGGTTAAAGATAATTTTTTTTTTTTTTTTTTTTGGTGCCGGGGATCGAACTCAGGCCCTTGTGCTTGCAAGGCAAGCACTCTAATCACTGAGCTAAATCCCCAGCCCCGGTTAAAGATAATTTGATGGGGATTGAGGGGTATTCCCCATTCATATCTATGCTATAGAACTTCATAAAAATCTGGCCTTGGTGGAAATAGACTTGGGAAGGCTCAGTGTAGATTTTCTTCCTAAAGATCAAATCTGAAAAGAAAAAAAAAAAAGTTGTCTAGATGAAAGCAAGAAAGTGAAAAGGATCATGTTCTAGATTGAGCATTAGTTTTTAATACCTTATTACACATTCTTGATCTTGAAGATTGTGTTAGCTTCTGTTTTTCAAACAGAATAGAACAGAAAGGGGCTTTCACATGAATTCCTTCAGCTAGTGAAGTCCAGCTCTTAGTGAACACTTAAATGTCTTGGATTTCAGGGAGATTTGGGAGGCAAATTCTCGGGTATGGACAGGGGGTTAAATGTCCTTCATCCAGTTCAATGTTCTGCCATATGTAGCAAACATACAGGCTACGCCAGGCTGTCACATGAGGACTCTTGGTGAAATCATGTAACAAATTTATGTAGAAATAGAAATAGTCTTTCAATTTTCCTTTTTGGTAGCTGCTTCCTCTCTGATGATCTCTTCTTTTCCTTCCAATCTCCATCTTTATTCCGGCCCCTTGGGAGTACCTGTGATTGCTGCTGTGCTAATACGATGCTACTTGGAACTAACAATTCTCTAGTGGGATTCCGTCTTCAAAAAGGACATTTTCAAATGTCTAGAAGGCTAACCGATGTCTAGAACTAGTCTGTTAATTGTTAAGTTACTGGAAGCTTAAATATGCTTCTTTCTGCATGAAGAGAACAATCTTCCTGTGGATCGCCTTAGAAAATTCTATTCTTCTGGTCCTTCTTGAGTGTCCGTAGTGAGGCAGGAATGTCTGTTGTTCTCATCACCTTATAATCATGCCCACCAAGCAGGGGTGTTTGCTGGTAGACTCCATCTCACAATAAATTGTATTCATGGGAGGTGGCTAGTGTGTGCTAAAAGTTGAATGGACAGGCTGATACTAGAGATAGTGTACTAGCTCTGGGGAGATAAACAAATCATTTTCTACTAGCTCTAAAATATTCTCTTTCAGCATAAATATGAAGTTGGAGCAAAGCTAGCTAAGGCTTTATCCAAACAACATATTCACTGCACGGCTTCTGATGGGAAGACTGTAGGTAGCAATTTGTTTTAATGATTGATTTCACTAACACTGAGTCACAGTTGCACTCCTCTTGACATTGGTATAAGATTTCCACGCACAGAAGATGAATTCGTTGGAATCAAAGTGATTACATAAGGAATTCAACGAGAACTATCCAGGTGTTAAAATACAGGCTTATTTTCTTTTCAGATAATGGAATCTCTTGTAAAATGTTATTTAAAACATCAGATGCCCAGAAACACAGATTGTCATAAGGGATTATAGACGATAATTAAAGCAGATTAATCAATACATATACAAATTAAAACACATTAAAATACATTTTAACTCCTCAAAGTCATGGCTAAATGACTATGTATGGATGCAGGCAACCTTAAGGCTCGTTTTGCAATCTCTGTAATAATGGATGACAGGATCAGAGAAAGAAGAAAGGGAAGGAGACAATAATAACTATGCGCAATCTTTACTAAGCACCTGCTGTGTGTCAACCAGTTTGCTAAGTAGCATTTCCTATATCGTCAATCTATTAAAACTCATAGTAAATGCCTGAAATACATTATATTATTTTATATCCCATAGAAATTTATATAACTTGCATAAAGTCTAAAATTATTAGAAGGATACTTAGGAATTGAACTCAGATTTTTCTAGTTTCTGAGTCGAGCACTTCCTGTCTGAGTCCCTGCCATGTTCTCAGAGCCTCTGACTTGTGGTAACACCTTGAATTCAGGGTTTAGACTTTTCCAGCATCGTCTTTCTCTGCAAAGTAATTATTCTTTTAATTCTCCTTCCCAAATATATTTGGGATTATTCAGATGATAGTTTGTTTTTGGAAAGAGAGAAATAGAAGCAACTGACAGGGGCAGAACCCCTCATCTTAGTTTTCTTTTTCCACTTTTTTTTGATGAAGAGCATGACAGTGTGAATCATTTAGCCTCAAGAGCCGAGTGACTGATGAGCAGCAAGTAACTGTTGTATATTTATATGGGTTTAGCTCGCATGGGAAAATGTGAAGAGGTTTGGAAAACATCAGAAATCTCCCGAGAGACTTTGTAAATACATCTAGATTACCCGCAGTGTAGCATAATTTCATTGCAGATACTGGAAGGGACATAGCTTATGGAATAAACTTACACACAACTAGTTCATGTATACTTGGGTTTAAGTTCAAGTTACTTGGTCGTTGGGACTTTGTAAATCCCCCGTGATTGATTTCTGTAAAGTAGAGCCAATAACACTTAAAATAATAGTACTAGTATATAATACATTACTTATAATAGTTAGATATACCCATACATATGAATCAAGAATGGTAGCAACTTTTTAGAATTGTTGAAGACATTCAAAGAGCTAAATAAAACAAAGTGCTATCTTAATGCTTTGCCTGTAACAAGTATTCAATAAATCCAGTCTGTAATGTTTTATAAAAGTGATAAGAAGTATTATTTATGTACCTCTTTTTGCTATGAGGAGAGGCAGGTTGGATTTTTGGAAAACCTGCAGTTTTTCTGTCTAACTTTGCAGACTTTTCAGATGTGTCTATGTTGATCATTTCTGTTTTATTTTCCTGTTTTAGATTCATAATGACAATGAACTATTCTTTCTAAAAACTTTACTCCTTTTATAGTACCTCATTTAATTGTCCTAATAATCTTAAGAATTAGAGAGCATTATTCCTACTTATACAAATGAGGGAATTAGCAGTCAGAAAGTAAATACAAAGTCATTCAATTAGTGAGCAGAGAAATGTAGCACTAACCTGGGTCTTGTTTCTAGCACTGTAGTTCTACCAGAAAAAAAAAAAAAAAAAGAAAGAAAAGAAAAAAGAAAAAGATTTTGGACCATGTGGACCAAGTTCCAACCCATTTTATGGATCATGATACTATGCCTCCAAAATAGAAAAATTATTTCTTCAAGGTCACACAGAAAATATGAGACAGAGCTGACACTAGACACTGCATTCCTAATTTACAGCACTTTCATCATTACCAGACTTTCTGTGTCTTTGGTATAATTTATGTGTCCTGTAGAGGCAGTATGAAAAGAGAAGAGAGCTAGAGATAGAGATGGGGGGTCGTAATGAAATGAGGGGATGAGGAGAGAGAAAAAAGTGAACTCGCATATGAAAGCTAGATTAAGAGTGGGTATCAGGGGTAGTTTGTGTAGAAGACCACAGCTTTCCGTTCTTGGAACCCATCTCTACCTTGCCGAAGAGGCACAAATAACCGCCGCCACTCATCAGTGATCTGCTTGTCCCTGCTCCCTTCCCAGCATCACTCTGACACTAGTGATTGCAGTGGACACCGCAGATCCCTCTGACCTCCTCAGGGTTAACTGTGGCACCACCATCGCCGTCTATAGTAGTCCTCTCTGAGAGTCCAGATTAACCTCCTAGGTCTACAGAGCCTGGATATCAGAGCTCGGCCAATCCGGTTCCTTGGAAGACTCTACAGAGGAATTGTCTCCCATAGAGGCATTTTCCTGGCATTTTGACATTTGTGCACAGAAGGGCAGATGGCTGGCCACAGGCCCAATCATCAGGCCCCTCAGAATCAAACTGTATTTTCTGAGCGGCTGTCGATAGAGTGTGCATGAGATTATTATTGTTTGCCAACACTCTATTGATCCAGGCTTTGTGGAGCTCAAAGTCTGTTTACAGCCACCTATAAAAACGAATGGCCACTTCTTTTACTGAAGGTTAACGTGGTGTGTTTATTTAATTGAATGGAAATGGTTTTGTGTTTTCCAAATGTCATTGTTAATAAATTTTCAAGGGATTCTGTGTGACTGGTGTGTAGGGGTTGAAGAGAGGAGAGTGGGTTTGGGGGTGGGATTGTTGAGACTCGGAGTGGCTGGAGGCGAGAGATAAAAGAAAGAAGCATGAATATAATACTAGAATAACTTCCCCATATAGAAGTGCTATAAAAATATCCCTACTCTATATTAGTGTTGTTTTTTAAACTTGTCAGTAAAAATTCTCCCCTGAGTGTTTTGTTCTTTTCCCTGCCTCTGTCTTTGTTCTTTTGGCTTTCCCAGAAAGATGTTTTAAAGTGACACTGAGAATTTTAGTGTAGTCCGAGTTTTGGGGGCTTAAGATTTTTCACTATTATTTGGTTACCTCTTCCCCTTCTACAGGAAATTTGACAGAAATGGCTAGAATTTGGAGTCCTCTCAGATAGGGGCAGACACTGGCAATCCCATTAAACTGCTTTTGAAGAGACTGGTATTACTGTCTGGAGGGAGGATTCAAACTCCCTGTCCTAAGCTGACGGAAGGACTGGGAACAGTTTCCGAAATTGTGAAACTCAGTTTAGGTTTTCAGTATACAAGGTAAAAATGTAGAGACGCCAACCAGTCATTTGAATGTTCTACATAAAAATATCAGAATAATTAACTGGGTTACTTTTCAGCTTTCATCAAAATCTTTGTCCTTTGATGGGAAAAAAATGGGAAATTTCCATTTTTAAGTTTTGTGTTTCCCATCTGCCTCAGACACTTTAACATAGAAAAAACAAAAACAAAACAAAACAAAACAAAAAAAAAACCACACACCACTGAAACATACATGAGAATAAATGGTGATTTTAAAAAAAGTTGCAGTTTCAAACTGGCCATTTATCTAGTCAAGGAACTTCCAAGTTTCTCTGTGGGGCCAGCATCTGCACGGGTAGAAAAAAAGGATAGAACACATTCTGTGCCTCTGTGTGTGTGTGTGTGTGTGTGTGTGTGTCTGCTGATGGGGTGGATGATTATGTAAATATTTAACAGTGTTACATATATACTACGGTAACTGTAATAGTAGATGAATGTGTGGCTCTGATCAGAATTCATTGTTTTGACATCTGGTAATGGGAATATGTCCTTGTCCCCCTTTACTCCCAAGTCTAACCTTGATTAAAGTCAAATATCAAATACTCAACTCATTGTTTGAATTTTTGATCAGGTTCCTTCCAGAGGCCATCAGAAAATATAAAGTTGTCAAGGACTTTATTCAGAAAAAAAACTACTTCTAAAAGTACTTGGATATCTCAGCTCATTCTTTCTTTTAAATACGCAAACAACATCGTTTTGAGACAAGAGTTGAAACTGTGTAACTTTTTCCTGTAAGTGTTACAAAATGTGGAAAATGACAAGTAAGCAACACTGAGGATTTGAATCACAAGATGATTTTCGTTAGGATGAATTTAAATACCTGAAAATCATCTTAGTTCTGAATTTGAAACCGATCTGTAAAAGCCCGTATTGAGAGTAATACAGTAGAAATGAAGGGGACAGAGTAGCAGATATGTTCTTGCAGAAGACACTATCAATACAGAATATTACTCTTTGTCCATTAATTTTTACTTTTTATAAACAGACTACTAAAGTCTTATGAGGAAAGTGAGTTTTTAGTGATCTCTAGGAAGATGGTGCTGATATTAAATTAAATTAGCACTGTGCATTGGGGGGCCCCTGCTAGTTGTGCTCCCTCTGACTGGTCTCTTTAATACCACGTACAACCTAGTTAGACGTGGCGTGAACCCACAGAATTTAATTTTCTTCTTTCAAAGTTAGGCAAACATAGATGCTCACACTCAGTATAGCTAAGATGCCAGACACTGATTCTGAGAGATTGATGTGAGTTTGATGCGGGTCTGGGGGCTGATCTCTGTATAGATAAACTGACCTACTTTTCCTGTTCAACAATGGGATTGCTTTTCTGGCTCATAGTATCTGACAAAACAACAGTAGGGACTCAATCATGATTAAGAGCGCTGCCTCTGGAGTAAGATTTTTTGGGGTTTGAATCATTTGCTGGATAGTCTTGGCCAAATTTCTTAACCTGCTTCAGCTTTAGTTTCCTCATCCGTAACATGGGAGGCACAGAGTTTCTTCTATGGACCATTTAAAAGCAAAACAGAAACCATCCGGCACAGTGCCTAACACAGAATATGATTTATAATCTTTAGCTATTATTCTCAAGCTGGCTATTTCAGTAGATACTTGCTCAGAACTGCCTGCGCCTGAAGTTGCCATTGTGATGGCCAAATCATGGCGGCCAAAGGTGCCCTAAGTCCTTTGGAGATCTGAGCACGTCCGACTTGTGGTCATTGACTTACACCCGATCAGTACAGATCCATCATCATCTATTGAAGAAATAACCAGAAAACTCTTACAAAAGTCGATCAGTATGCAAGGGAAATTTATTTTCAACATTTTTTACCTAATAGCTAAACAATTAGCCCTATTTTTTTTTTTTTTTTTGGCGGGGAGTACCTCAACCACATAAATAGTACAAGAATCAGGGGAGAAAAATTCCACTTTCCTGTATCCGGACTGACATTTAAAGCTGCTTTCGTGAAGCTTCCTGATGTCTCGACAATAAGGTGTAACTTGCTGGTGAGAAGTTTGCTACTCTGCAGTCTACAGTCCAGGCACCTCAAAGGTGATGGAGACGACACACTGTAGGATGGGTGATTTCTCACTTCTTGGAGAGGGGTTTGCTTGCCTAAAACATCAACAGTGTTATCTGTACATGTGGTAGTCACACACTGGATAATCGCATCTGGGTTTCCCGTGTGACCGGCCTAGACCCAAGGTGAAAGGTTGACCTGAGCTGTGGCAAGCAAAAGAAACGCTAATTAATGATAAATGTCAAACATCTTCCTGAATTTCCTCTATTTTCACATGTTCCTTGTTTCTTCACTTGTTTCCTGTGTGTCCTTAGTACAGAAAACTCACCAGCAATACTTGGTTCTGTTGGTTGGATGAAGAATTCCCTGCTCCCTTCAATAGGAAAATACTCTAGGCACCATGTAACTCTCTCCATTGAGAGTCTCTGATCTTCAAAATATACTGTGAGTCTTTCAAAAATATTGCCCACAAAAACATGATACAGTGATGTTTTTCTCTTTACTAATTACCTCATCTCTCTTTTGCTGTTCTTTTACTCGTAACTATTTACCAATAAATAGTTCTTGATCTTTTTCAGGAGTCTGTAGAATTTTTTTCTGATCGTATGACCGGTGCATTAATCAACAAGCACAGATTGTCTTCTCCAAAGATGACTGTGTTGCTCTGTGACCTCCCTTCCATCGCACTGTGGACACACAGAATTCACTGCCCCATCTGTGTGGACTGAGAGGTGTTAGGCGCCGTGGCCTCTGGCTCTCAACCCCTCTTTCAGAGCCAGGGCTAGATGCTTCAACAAATGACTTTAGTTTTTATTAGTAACCTGCAAGCTAAAGAACAGACATTTTAAAAAATCCTTCCTGTCTTGCAGATGAAAGAACTAAGGTATCTACCCGTGACAAGCTTCAGAGGAGAATGCCTGGCATTAGCCTCCTCCTATGAATTTGCAAATTCGTACAGCACTATGAGAATCCGTTAGTTATAGAACTACTCTTCAACAGAGAAGGGATGATCTATAACTCTTTCCAATGTTCCCATCCCTTGACTCCTTTTTGCTAAAAAAAAAAAAAATCAAAATTTAAGAATCTATCATAGAAAGAATGTTGATTTTTGATTCTAAGCCGATCCAAGTAGAATGTTTTAAAAGGTTATTTTTATGTTAATATTCTTTTCTGCATTTAGCCAGTGTCAGATGAAAATTAATAAGAATTTTAAAATCCACAAAGACTTTTTAAATAACCATAGATAGCTCAAGTAGAAAACTGATATTGCCAGCCTACACCAGATATGAAACCCAGAAAAATCAACTTTAAAAGAAATAAATGTAAATTTCTCTATTTGGGTTATTATAAATCAACTTTGCAAGTAGTAGATGTAGGGGATCTGAGTTAATAGAACTTTACACAGCTGGGGATTTAGCTCAGTGATTAGAGTGCTTGCTTTGTAAGCACAAGGCCCTGAGTTCGATCCCCCGCACCCCCCCCAAAATTGAACTTTACACAAAGTGGCATCTTAAAGTTTTAATTGTCTGTAAGCTTCAAATGAACCAGCTTTACTTAAAAATAAGCAGAAAGGGGTTGGGGATTTAGCTCAAGTGGTACAGTGCTTGCCTAGCAAGCGCAAAGTCCTGAGTTAGAGCCCCAGCACCCCCCTCCAAAAAAAAAAAAAAAGCAGAAAAAGAAAAAAAATAGCCGTTAACTCTTGCAATAGACTTCTAATCTATTCCTAAATTATGTTGACTCTTCATCTGAAATATGTCTTCTCCCTCCCTTAATTTTCTCTTCAATGATCTTGTCACAGACCTTATTAACCTTTACCTGGCAACGGCTTATTAATGGGATCCTTGCTTCTTTTCTCCCCACACTAGTTTGTCCTCTGCACGCCGCCAAAGTTATCATTGATAAAATGGACCTGATCACATCATTCCCAAGGAAACAGGCCTCCACTGATTCTCAGTGATTACCAGATTGATTATTCCCTGTGGAATGGGGCTCTTTTGTGTAATATCTCAGCTCTACCAATTTTTCTTTGTTTTTTGTAAATAACACATGTGATTTCTCAAAGATGTGACATGAACTCATCTGTCTGGGCCACAGCATTCTGAAATTGCTGCGCATTTTCAAATTTCCATACCTTTGTTCAGGATCTTCTTTTTAAAAATTTTTTTCTTTCTCGTTTTACCTTTCGCTGACCACTGGTTGTGATCATGAGCTTTAACCGTCTTCTCTCTTGGAAAGACATCCTGGTAGCTTGCTCCCCAACTGGAGGAGAAACAAGTGTTTCCGTTAGTGCTGTCCTTCTGCCTTCGTTACCGAATGTAAAGTGCTGTCATCCTCTGGCTGATTGACGAGGGGTCTTTGTGTTCATTCCTATCTTCTGTGGGTATTTTTATTCAATAGCTCTCATAGATTACATTAGGTGCTAATATCAAACGGTATGTCACTTCTTACATCACCCTTTCTAATCACCCCTATTATTTAATAGTTTTGCTTACCATCCTTAATATTCTGAAGTTGGTTGAAATATTTGCTTTTCTGTTCTCGTAAACAAGGATTCAGCAATAACATTATAAATGTTACCCTATGTTTTAGTTACTTTTCTCTCGTTGTTGGGACAGAATACCCGACACCCAAAGTTAGGGGAAGAAAGGTTTATTAGCTCACAGTCTGCAGAGGTTTCAGTCTATAGTCCACTGGGTCCGAGGCGGCGGGGCGGCGAGGCAGACGGCAGCTGGCCGGCCTCAAAGTAAAGTGAGGAATTGCAAGGAATGTATGCAAATAAGCAATGCAAACAAGCAGCTAGTTAAGCTTCTTCCTGTATCTTTTATCTAGGCTACCTGCCCCCAGGGCGGCCCGCATTCCCACCCCCAATCTCAGTCTCACATCCTTGATCCCAGCAGAACGATGCCAAACCGATCAATGGATCAATTTAGTAATCACACGCTCTAGATCCAGCTATCTCTTACCACATGAGGCTTTGGGGGGACATCTAGACACAAACCATAACACCCTATGAGTCTTTGCCTCAAGGGTACACATCTAAAGATCATGAGGTCTTTCGGTCATGATTCGGAATGTCACTCCACTCTGTCCAGTGGTCTTCAGAATCCATCGTGATGGTACATTTGGCTGAGATGCAAGGACATACAATCCTGGTGATGGGTTTTCAAAACTACAGTTTATAGAAATAAATGCACAGACTGACTTTGAAGGGACTGGCAAAAGTGCCTTATGGCCCTGGAACTTCATAATGTAATCTTGCCGACGCAGTGCTACCTCCCAGATGTATAGTGCAATGAATGAAAGCGGTTGGATTTGTCGTCCTTCATACTTTGGAAGAAAGAAGTCCTCAGGAGGAAATGCTGGTATTCTTTGGAACGCCAGGTGTTCAGCAACCGAATCCTGAGGAGTTTCCAAATTTCCTCCTAGGAAAGATTCTGGTTTTTGTTCTTTCTCTGAAGAGTTGGTTGTTACATCCCTAGATAATCCTACAAGGATAATGGAGGTTCACTGGGGCATCCTGGTTGGTTTGAGACTAGAGTCCAATCACAAGGCCAATTACACTACTGTAGCTCGTACGGTTAGGAGGCTAAGTAGGGGTTGGAAGAATTCGTAATGGAAGTTTTTTCTCTTCTTCATTCTTTTGACTGCCATCATTTTCTCTTAAATTATGGGTAATCTTTGGTATGTCTTTGGGGTCACATTGCCTTAAAAACGTGTTGGTTTAAGTAAATAACAATGGGACACAATCTCTCTTTATTTATCATCCAGATTTAAAACAAAAAAACCCTCATCACTTTAGAGGTACATATTCTAGGTTCACAAAATCTACTCCTGCTAAATAATGGTACCACAAATGAAAGAGGGATATAAAGGAACCAGGGAACTAAGATTTTTAATCCATTGCTCCACTTCATGTAGGATGAAACTGGCCCATTCGGATGCTTGCCGTTTTTAGTTATTTTTCTTCATGCTTACCATCGTCGATCTAGGCAGGTTTAGCTGAAACTTCATTGGATGTAACGTAGTCCCTGCTCATTTAGAGCTCTTCAAACTGACTGGCTTAACCGCTATCATGATGGGTGGTTTCTTCGTGGAGAGTGCGTGAACCACAGAGTCCCATTTTTCAAAATAGAAAGCCTGGGCCTCTGTCACTTGCAATGCTTGAGGACATTTCTTGTCTTCACTCTAAAGCTGCAGAATAAGATAACTGAGACATACTGCTGAGGAATCTGCATTTCACAGTCTTTCTAATTACATTTGCCTGTAGGCTCACCTACAGCAGCTAGCACTAATCACCCGAGACTCATTTCCTGGTGAATTCTAGACGGTACTAATTAGAAGCAATAACATTTCCTGAAACAAAGCAAGAGGCATGTGATCCTGTGAAATCTCTGGCCCTCGCTAGCCAATATCCACATGTGCCCCACTTCGCTGTTTGATTAGAAAATAAAGAACGGGATTCAGCCCAGTGACAGCCATGCGCACAGGTGCACCATTTGGGAAAATAAGACCAATTCTAAAAAAAAAATCAAGCCGAAGTCAAAGAAGTCTAATAAAAATGTAAATCCCCTTACAACCAGCCCCATAGTGTCCATCTCTTAATGAACACCTGTCGTCAGCTGAAAAATGACCAGGCGTCTCAGCATGGGTCAGGCCAGCCAAAGGGATCAGGGTGGAAGATGCTGTTAGGCATTTTAAAACAAACACTCCAGCTAACAAATAGAAAGTCTTGTCCCTGATGCCGGTATGTAAGAGTAAGATTTCTTCATGATACGTAATTTGCAGATGGATCGGGGGAGCACTCTCCATGCTGCCTTGGATCAGATTCCCTGGAAACTGACACGGAGGTGGAGGCTGTGGGCAGAAGCTCCTCTGGGGGAAGGGGGATGGTCTATGGAATGGAAGGAAGCAGATCGATAATTTGAACTGAGGTGTAGGTGTGAGTGAGGCCTCAGCTATTTCCACAGTGAGCTCTGGAGTGAGGCTACATTTTCTGAGGTGACCTAAACTCAGTAAAATGATCTAAGATTTTTGTCTCCTCTGCTTCATCCAACCATTCAACCATCGAGGGAGGCACCTCCCTTCGGTTGAGGCTGTTTCCAAAGAGGGGCATAGGCGTGAGCGGGGGAGCAGTAAGCGTCCCTCAAAACTGGGGAAATGAGTACGCCAGTCTTGCAGGAGGAATTCAGTAGCAATCTATTATGACCGAATGTCTGACTCGAGGCCAGAAGTGGAGGAGCTCAGAGTCACAGCAGCTTCTGACCTTCCGCAATCTGCTGAATGCTCCTGACAGTCCACTGAAGGGATAATGTTAAGGAAGGAAATGATTAGAAGTAATTTGCTGAGGGACCAGGGTTGCGCTCTGAGCTCTCCACAAGTAATGAAGCAAGAATGTCAATCGACAGGTGAATCAAAGTTGGGGCAGAAGGAAGGGAGGAGGAAATTTACTCCAAGAAAAGCAATTGCTTTCATTGAGGCTTGTGATGAGATAAGCAGAGAAAGTTTGCAGTAGCTAGAGATTCCTAAGAAGGAAAAAGAACTTTTTGTATGTAGCCGGGAGAGCTGAGAATGAGGAGAGGGGTCGCAGGATAGAGTCTAGCTTGCAAATTCAAGTCAGATATCAAAGCTACATTTGCATAAACTGTTATGCTTCAAATAAAGCATCTCCTGTCTTTGTATTTGCCCAAGCAATAAATACTGCTTTCTTCACTTAATTATTGATTGGCAAAGATGTAGAACTCCATGAGATAAATATATTTATTTGTTCTAAAAAGGGAGAGAGGCTGCCCTTGACTGAAACAATAGGTCATGGATATTTTTACCCAGCAAAATATGTCTCACCTAGAACGACCTCTGACCGTTGCCTCCTTGTGTCTAAAGTAACCTCTCGTATCTCTCGTGGTGCGGAGGCTTTTCCACTGGGCATTCACTGCTCCAAAAAGTGCCTGTAACCAGCCGAACCACTGAGATTATAAGTATATATGGAATGAAAGGGCATTTATAATAAAAGGCCGTTTATGTGACTGTATTCAGAAACTGGCAGAAAATACTCTTCTCTCTTTGATGTGATCCTTGGTAGCAGTGTCAGTAGGTCATCCAGGGTGTTGCCTTCTTCCTCTTCTCCTCCCCTGTTTCCTCAACCCTCCTCCTGCTTCTCTTTTTCATTCTTTCTGATTTGTAAACAACACGGCAGGGTGCACTGAATGTCCATCAGTGTCGCTTCAGCCATGCACAGTGGTCATGCCGAGAACTGGAATAAAGCTAGAACAATACTGTGCAGAGTTCCATCGATATATTTTCTAATTATAATAATTCCTGAGCTGGTTGTACTGTTTCAGACTGTTCAGCCAGCTGCAGATTTCGGAAATGATCTCTTCCTCCCCACCCCTCCCAAATCCCCACATTCAGAGTGACGGAGACCTTCCAAGCACAGTGCACACCCAAGGGGTCTTGATTGCCTCGCGGCAGAAACTCATGTTGTGTGTTTTTAATAGATGGCATTCTAGAGAAAAAGAGGACCAAAAAGCAGTCTAGTTTGGTTAAACTTCGTCCTTTTTCATGAAAGGGAGGACTAGAGTTACACTAAATCATTGCTGTTAATTACTAATTGAATCAAGTCCTCTGTCTTCTACAAAGTAAATATTTTTCAAATGTATTATTTGCTTTCCATTCAGAAACTCCCTCTATGGTTATGCTATTACCTTCCAGGCTTTTCTGTGATACCTTTTAACCGATCCCATTGTTTCTTTCCTAGACCCTCTTACCAACTTACATAAGGTGGCCAAATTAAACCTACTAAATTGCAGCCCTGATTGTATGTGGAAAATCCTCTTCTGATTTCTAATAAACAGTAACCCGTGTTGTTAGTAAAATATAAAAAGCCCTTCAGAATTTGTCTTCAGCCTACTTAGGTTGGTTTTCTTTCTTTCTTCTCCAAGCTGCCCCCACCTACACCTGCACTCACTGCTCCTTGTGAGTTGCTTTTAAAATTCTGAGCTGCTTACATCCTACCATTCATGGTCCTTTACACCTCCGTGCTTCTGTGCATGTGATTCCCACCGTCTGCAACAATCTTTGGGATGAATAGTGACACTTCAAGATATATCACTGTGTCAATTTCAGAAACTTAATTTTCATTCTGATGAATAGCTCCCACAGTTTTCCCCAGGCTATTTTATAAGTAAGGAGGATTCACATATGAATCCTGAACCGTGCTTTCAAAACGAAGCTTCATCTGAGAATCCATTAAATTCCTATTTTAAATACTCAGACTGTCTCAAAAATTTAATTTGCAGTGTGTTTGCTGCAGTGTTTTCTCAGATAACAAATGTGATCACTTTAGGTGATCACAAGATCATGTGGTTACCTTCCCAACAATATCTAGGACAGTAGAAGAGGTCAGGGATGGCGGGAGCATGGCTGAAGCCCCGGTGTCTTTCAGAACTATGCTCCTGAACTTGAGGTGGCTGGTGGGCTATTGATAATCCTGAAGCAGGCAACCTGTTGCTTGCTGGGATGACTTAAGCAGGGTAGCTTGGTGGTCAGCCAAGATAAATAAGGAGCACCTTGAAATGAAGTTCGGAGAACTGATTCTTCAACCCAGGTCTACCATGTACAAGCAGTATGGTCCTGGGAAAGCCATTTGACATCATTCAATCATGCTATCCTTGTGCAAAATGAGAGTTTGGACTTAGGTGTTCTAAAGTTTTCTTTCGAATTTTCTAAGTTTTTATTTTTTAATCTATCTGTATAGAATAATGCTGGTTCATTTCCCTCATTTCTGTGGATACTCATTTTTTTTTAACCATCTTTGTGTATCTCTACTTGAATCATACCTTCTCTTGCAATAACCAAAATGTGTTTGTTTATAGGAAAACTGTCCCCAGCTTGCTGCTAGTTAAAACCTCTCAGGTACAAGACACTCCAGAGTTCTCTTGCAGAATCAGGATACTGTTACTTTTAGAATTAAAACTTCGCATGAGAATCCACTCTAGTTTGACATACTCTGTTTGCTGCCCAGGTTGCCTTGTTGGGCCATCTGGGAGAACTTCCTTATTAAATCACATGCATATGGATCCGTGGCTCGAGGATTTGGATCAAACCTTCTTGCATAAGATATCTATGTATCCGTATATCATCTGTCTGTCTATCTATCTATCATCTATCTATCTATCTATCTATCTATCTATCTATCTATCTATCCTTTTCGAGTTTGCTTCTAGAAGTCTGGTTTAGACTCATAGGAGCTATTCTGGGTAGGGTAAGTGGAGGAAGAATGTGCCTTGTTTACTGAATAGTATTCACTAATGTGCTTCTTCAAGGTGGCTTTTTCAGAGTGGTCCTATTAAAGAAATAACTACTAAAAAGCCCTCTTTAGTAAGATACGGATTTTCTGTCACTGATGTTTGGCTCCCTGTGAATAGTTAAGAACAAATTTTTAAGCAAAAATTTTATAACATCTGTCATCGTTTCTGAGGGTTCCATCCACAACTAGTGAGGTAGAGAAGTAGAAAGAGAGAGCAGTTTTCTGCCAGTATTCTCAACTTTTTACCTCTGAAGCCTCTATCATTATTATTATTAATTATTATTATTATTTCTAATTGAATCTCGATGGAATGTGAAATGAAAACTGGAATTCCAGCCAAGAGTATCTGAAAGAGCATTTCTGGAAAAGACTTTGTACAAGCCATTTGTGTACATAAAGACTCAAAGTGTGCAAAATAATAAAGAAAAGTGCCACACAGCCTCAAAGCAGGAGCCCGGTGCTTCACTCTGCCGGCGCCCAGCTGATCGCTCCAGAAGTGCAGTTTGTCGCAAGTTGATCTCTATCATAGATAAACCCTTGTGCACAGTTTGTACTTTGATGTTTGGCACGAGTCATGTACGATACATTTAAACAAGGTTTGGAAATAAATAGAATGGCATTTCCCACTTGCTTCCATGCTGTTATTTTCTCTGCAAGATTCACTCTGGCTTCTTTTGTGACTCCTCAGGTTTGATTCTATGAGCTGCTGAGACACGCAGTACCTTTATGCCACCCACAGCAGAGAGATTTTGTATAGTCTGTTGGATCCAGAAAGCATGTGGGTGTGCATGTGTCTGTTGTGTACAATGAAATCCTTCAGTTGACGTTGTACTCACTGTATCAGCTATCTTCATCATCATGTATTTGACCACTCTATTTACACATTGTTAAATTAGGAAGTTTTGGTAGAAATTAAATAGTAACAAATGATATATATATATATATATATATATATATACATATATATAAAAAATACTAAGTTTGTATAAATAATATAAAGTATGCAATCAGAATATATATATATATATATATATATATATATATATATATATATATATTGGCTATATATATATATATATATAGCTTCTTTGCTGTGCCTTTTAAAAATGGAAAACCACCTCATGCATTTCCAAATGGGCACTGCCATGCCATGCAGATATAGATGGGAGGATGTGCATCTCAATTGTGGTGTTCCAGGATCAGAAATGAAACCACTTTTAGTTTGCATTGAGCTGAGTGTTATTTTCAGAAAATCACAACCCAAAACTATGTTTAGTTTCCTAGCTCAGAGTCTCCAGAGACCCTACCAGCTGAATATCATTTGTATATTTTATTTAAAGAAAAATAATAAATATTCAGTAGTGAAGTTAGAAATCTCATTATCACTCAACCTCAACAGCTCAGGGAATTATTTTCTTGTTCTGGACCCTCATTTTAAGATGTTAAGGTCCGATTGTATCACCTCTCTATTTCCTTCCTAGTTATTTCTCTTAATGTTTTTAAAGGTTGAAGTGGGGATTGAACCCAGAGCATTCCCACTGAGTTACATCTCAGCCCTTTTTGAATTTCCTGTTAGGAGACTGTGTCTCTTTGAGTCACTAAGCTGCCCAGGCTGACCTCAACTTGTGATCTTCCACAGCAGGCTCCCAGAGTGCTGGGATTATAGGTGTATGCCATCACGCTTGGAGTAAAATTGGTTTTAATGTTATAAGTCACATAACATGTGCAAATAGGTATGCCTGGGTAACCGACACAACCTCAATAGTAATAATAATCACTAATCCATACATACACAGCGCAGTTAGCTTTCCAGATCCATTCAGCTCTTTGTAAACTCTCACGCTGGTTCAAGAATGATGTATGCCGTTTTCATAAGGTGAGAAAGTAGAGCAATATAAATTGTACCAAGCAAGTATTGAGTGCTGCCAAATTTGCTGTTCCTTAGAGAAATGAGCTGTGCATTTATTGCTGAGAGCAAACCTTTCAAAAATAGTATTTGGGCCCCAGTCTAGCAGAGAACTAAGGGACACTGGGAAAGAAGTTCTAACCTTGGTCTTCCAAAGCTCAGAGCTGGCTGGACAACAAAATAAAATTAACACAAGGGACCAGTTTCATGAAGAGAAACCTGAGTATCAGACTAAAGCAGAAAATCATCTGAATTTTATTTGCCTCTCTCGTTAGCTGTGTGTCTTTGTGAAGCCATTTCCTCCTCTCCACCTCATTTCCTCATATTTGAAATAGAGATGCTAATACCTACTTAATAATGTAGTTACAGTTTTTCTGTAAAATTTGATGGCGAGATGTATAAATAGCATACCTGGAAAATAACATCTGTTCCTTAATTGGTTATTCTTTATCTATAGGTATCACTAATACAAATGAAATGATTATTCTCTTCCTATCGAATCACACCCCCATCTACATATTATATTACATTAGTAGTTTGCATGTTTATAATAGCCTTCCTTATGAGTGGAGTAATCCCCACCTCTACTCTTTCTAGAGCATTACTGTGCTAATTTAAGTCTTGTCCAGGTTTAAATCTCCGTAACTCTAGAAATCAACCCAAAGTCTAACACATAAAAAAAGCTCTTAATAAATATTTGCGATTATTTTAATTATGAGAAAAGAAAAAAATTATGCTTCACTGTAAAGAGCCTGCTCTTTCAAAATGGCTATATTTCAATATTTTCTTTTAAATGCTGGAGCCCAGCATCATTAATACAAGTACTCATTTGAGTATTTACAGTAATATATTTATTGGGTAAATTAGGCACCATATGGTGTGCTAGCTGAGCTTTATTCATACATAGATGGGGCTCCAGGGTAATAGCTCCTGGATCCATATGCTAGTCAAGAGACAAATTTAGTATATGGTGACCTTGCAGCAGGATCAGGTAGCATAAGAAAATGAACCAAAGTGGAAGAAATGCTGAAGTTGAGCTGACAAATCTGACAATTGACAATGTGGCAAAGGCAGTTCTGTTCCAAAAATAATCAACGAGATGATCAGTACAGGGGATGCTGTTATGGGTTACAGGTTTCAAATTCTTCCTTGTTAGCAAAATAACCTGTTGAGTAACCTCGTGGTTTGAATGAACAGTGAGGCTCTTTTACAGAAACCTCACACTTGAGAGCTAGCAAAGAGACCTGGATCTCTCTGTAATAAGTTCTTGGCCTGGTCTTCCCTTTCCAGTCCCAAAAGTCCTGAGGGAAGTAAACAGCTGTCCAAATGAAATGCTGAAAGGATATCCCTGAATTAATAGGAAATCTTTTAGGAGTATCAAAGCAAATCATATGGATCGAGACTGTGAATACGTAGAGAATACAGAAACTTTCAGCCAAAGTCAGGCTTAAAATGAGCTATTAACTGTTATTTAAAATGGGTGTAGTGTTGAAGAGGAACTGTTCTTTTGCTCCTACAAATCTGGGATGCATGTTTTACCAGCTCTTAATTTACCTGTTGTTGTGCTATCTTACTTTCTGTTCCAAACTTTCCTCATTTCTTTGTCTGCAAATTTAGATGGATATTGTCAAGGATGGGTGTTATAAAAGATATGTAGATAAGAGCATTGCATGTAGAAGATGGAGAGTTACAGATACTCCAGTAATTTTTTCCCTGCCAAATAAGCATTCCCTGTAAAATCACCCAGGACAACAAAAAGCAGTAGCAATAATCCTAAAGCTAATAAAATACCACATACAGAGCACTATTGAGGATGTAAACATTGTATTTTTGTTCACATTATCCTATGTAGTGTTCATAACAACCTTGAATGTTAGGAACTATAAGCAGAGTCTTAAGAAAATGGAGTAAATGTTGCTTTTATTTGGAGACATTCAACTTCAGACACACTATGATTTTTTAGCTGATGCTCCTTAGGAAATTCTATATATGATTGTGTGGGAAGATCTACTTCTACCAGAGCTCATAGTAATAGCAGATGCACTAAACTAGATGCTAAGTCTATCACTTGGCTGTTTGGGGGCCCTTTTCCAGGCCTGTGGGAAGAAATAGAGTTTTGTTTTAACCTTGATTATTCGGAGAAAATAGAATTGCTGCTCCCCATAGTAGGAATAGGACATGGTTGGCAACTGGGGAGGATGTTCAGCCAACGTGTAGGTACCAAGAGGAGTGTGGATAAACCCTAATTATTTTTCATTTTGTTCGTGTAAAATAAGCATTTGAAATGTTGAACTCAATTTCACTTGGAAGAAAAGACACTGAGTCCAAACACAAAACCTAATTTGCTGATTTTTTCTTTTTTCCTTCTGTACAGTTATTTTACCATCCGTAAACACAAACTTTCCCTTGCCTTTTTTTTTTTTCATTTTATTGTCCAGTAGATTGTTGTAGGTAAGCAGGGATGCTCTTTCAGACCTTCAGCTGTTTGATGCCATCAGTGCCTGCCCCGAAAGGTCTGAGTCCCCGCACTGCACCTTGCATGAAGTTTAGTGTTTATGGCACTCCTCCCTGTGGGGAGAGAAATGAGCAGGTGGGGCCAAAAGTAGCATCTGTGACTTGCTAGGATCAGCTGGCTGTGTGTGCATAATTTCCACTTCAAAGAGTTCGCAGACTGGTGATAGTCAGCTCATTGCAGCCCTGCTTGTCAACTAGTCAAAGCTGCCTTTGATACGGCTGCAGTAGATAATACAAAGTCGTTTACAATGCATGATGTTAGAGCACTAGAGACCCACAAAGTTTGCGTCCGGGAGTTACTCATGGCACAAGAAGATATTATGAAATTTGTTTGTTTGGCTTCATTCCACAATAGTCTTCGAATTCCTATTCTATGCAGAAGGACAAAAAGACACAAAAGTATATGGGAGGGTAGCTTGGAAAGGCTGACTTCATCTTTTTCCATTTTTCTTTTTTCCCATGTTCCAGCATCTGGATTAAATCCAGTCCATAATAGGCCTAAATAAGAATTTATTGAAATAATAGTAGGAAGCTGGCCAAATGAACTATCGAATTATTAGTAAATGTTCATTAATAAACGTTGGCCCAATGAACTATTGAGTGGACTGACAATTTCCCAGAGAGGATGGTGCCTGTACTGTATTTTGTAGGATGACTGGGAGGTAGCAAATGAGTAGCATCCACAAGAGACTGAGAGAATTAGCCCACGTTACTGTCCACCCAACAGCAAAGATGAAACCGAAATGGTGGTTTAATTTAGAAGACTTTCTGTTTGAAAAACTAAGGTTGTTTCCAAAGGGAAATTTTCTAAAGCATTTAGAATTTCTTAATAAAGAAGAATTTCCTTATTAGGCCCTTAATGATGAATATACAAGGGCAGGAAAAATTATGATCTCTTATTCTTAAGAAGCACCTAGCTATTTACAGTTCCTATAATCGGTTACTTTCTGTTTGGAAGCAAACAACTGGATTAACTATCTTCCACTCACCCCAATTCATCTGATCAACTGACAGCAAATTTCTTCCTTGGAATTTTCCCCCATTGGTCTTGGAAACATGAAAAAGGTTACTATAATTGAAATGGAGCATTTCATGTAACAGCCATCTTATTAACCCTATTGTCTATCAGGGTTCCTCATACAGAAGGAAAGGAGGAGACGGAGAAAAGAAGATACTGGTCCTGAGGGTGAAGAGCAGGCCCAGCTCCTAGGAAGAAGGGATAAAAATAAATCCTCTGTATTACTAAAGCATGTGAATGCCATGGAATAGTGGGACCTGAATCAATATATGGCATTCCAGCAGAGAAAGAAAGAGAAGGATTTTCAGAATTTATTTATCTAGCTCCTCTAAAAGATATACCCATGTAGGGGCTGGGGATTTAGCTCAGTGGTTAGAGTGCTTGCCTCATAAGCACAAGGCCCTGAGTTCGATCCCCAGTACCTAAAAAAAAAAAAAAAAAAAGATATACCCATGTGAACTATTGGGCTGAAAATGTTGATTCCATTGAATTCGGCTCTTGCATTGCTACACTTTGGGCCAGAGTGAGGCTCTGATGAGTCATATCCAACAGCAAAGTCTCTCCCTCCCTCCCTCCCTCCCTTCCCTTCCCTTCCATGTCCCTTCCTAAGAGGCAGGGTCTCACTATGTTGCCCAAGCTGTCCTCGAACTCTCAAGTTCAAGGGATCCCCCTGCTTTGGTCTCCTGAGTCCCCGACACTAGAGGAGTGTGCCACAGCATGGAGATTCTTTCTTGTCTCTTGAGTGACCTTCTTTTGATTCTTTACTCAGTGGAGAAAATATTGACAAAAACACCTCTTGCATTATTCACAGACTTGTAATAGACATACTACTGTTTTGGATTCGGGGCTGTCCTTCCCTTTGATAATTTCAATGAGATTTTACATGGATGAACTAATTCATCTGATAACAGAAAAAATAGTAGCTACTCTCATTCTTTGCATTTAAAAATGGACAAATAAAGAAATACCTGTGATAGGGACTATGAAAATAAGCATGGGTTTAAATGTCTCAGGTTGAACAGGAATCAAAGTAGCAATAACAAATACATGGCAGTGATAAACAGAGGGATTTGGGAACTCACTAGGTCTTACTTTTAAAAACAATTTTTCTTAAAGATCTATTCACTTGTCTCCAGAATCTTGAGTACCTACTCTGAGCCAGGTAATGTGTGGATTATTGAGAGTGTAGTTGTGAGTTGAGATAGACAACACTTATTCTCATGGACGTGCATTCTACTAGAAGGAGAGAGAAAAGATGCGGTAACCTCTGTAGAGAAATGCTAGTGGTTGTGGGACACAGGCTGACTATCAGGGGTAAGTACAGCTATTACCTTTGATTGTGTGGCCCAAAGTGGGCTTGCAGTTGGTTGTCCTGGCCTGAGAGCTGACTCATAGGAGGGAGCCATGCATGGAAAAATCAGATGGAAGAGGAAAGAGCAAGTACTATAGTCCCAAAGCCACAAAGGTGTTTATTTATCAGAACAGGAGAAACCTGTGTCTGGGGTAATGCAAATGAAGGGAAGAAACTCCAAGTTGGCAAGGGCCAGAACTCGGCCTACACAGCTGTATCAAAGCATTTGGTTTTATTCTTAAGCAGTTGGGATCCATTATAAACAGGAGAGTTGAAGGGGACTGATGACCAATGTGTACTGTAAGATAATCTGATCTGTGGTCCTTTTTTAAAAGGTAAGCATCCTTAAAGATCCATTTATTAGTTCAACAATATTAAATAAAAGCATACTATGTACCACCGGTATGAAATGTTCTAGGGATTTAAAGATGAGTAAGCCAGGTTTCTACCTCTGTGGAGCTGACATTCTGCTACAAAGAAGTGCTAATACAGACTGTGACAAAAAATACAGAGTTTATGTGGTGAAGAATGACAAAATGGGATGTTGCGGATTTTGCTGGGTTGGAGACTACTAAAGTGGTTTCAGTAACTAGTTTGAATTTTGGGCTTCTTGTTTTTTTTTTTTTTTTTTTTTTTTTTTTTTTTTTTTTTTTTTTTTTTTTTAACTCCTGATGGTTACAAAATTCTTCCTTGTTTTGCCTTTCAGTTTTATCTATTATTTTTTTATTCTGTCATTCTCACATGTAATATACAGCAAACTTTTTCTTAAAGTCTATCTCAAGAAAATACTTCAAACAGTAATTGATTGTTTAGACTTTTATTTTATTTCTAGAATCTTGATTCCCTAAACTTTTACGTATTTGTTCTATTTGCTTATTACATCTATCTCAAGAAAATACTTCAAACAGTAATTTATTACTTTTTTGCTTTATGTCTAGAGACTCTGATACCCTAAATGTTTCTAAATTTCTTGTATTCATTTGTTTCTTTCATTTTCCTTGTTCTTATTTAGCTACATAAACATACAGAAAATTATTCTGGCAAAATAACACAGTTGTATTTTAGGCTAAATATAGCAGAAAAATCATTTTACAATTGTTATAAGGTACCCATTAATCCTACATATGTCCCTTCCTTTCTTCTTTCTTTTCTTAAACTAAAATACTAGATAAATATATTTTGTCCTTTAAAACACTGTAAGGCAGCTTCTTCATAATGAACTCATACATATCAGTATTTGTGATCCTGTTAAGAAACTGGAGCAATGAAAAGAAAGTCTTTTCAAAGGTCCCTTTGCCTCCCATTTTATTATGGTAGGAACACTTGAATTGCAATTGGCCCTCTGCACAGATTCCGGAGTGTATGGTACAGTACTGTTAACCTCAGGCACTGCGTTGTACAGATGATCTCCAGAGCTTATTTATTCTCAGTACTTGAACTTTTATATTTGTTGATCAGCAACTGAGATTCTTTTAAAGAAAGGGTTCTTAAGCTGTGGCTCCCATACCTGTGGATTGCAACACTTGGTTTTATTGTTATCTTGAAATTAAATTCCATTAAGAAAGAAATTCTTAGACATGATAGAAAATTAAGAGTGAGGAAATGGTTTTGCCAGTCCTCAGGAACTCAGAGGGAACCATTTTAGCCTGCTGCTTCCCAATATTACTTGTGGGTTTTAAGGACATGAAAAGAGGGGTTGTAGCTGGCTGCTATTTCAGTGCAACCAAAGGAATATTTTTAAATGAAAGGTTGTATTAGTGGATTTCCTAGAAGACAGGCTGTATACCAAAAATAGCCTTAAGGATATAGCCTTAAAGAATATTTCTGCCAAGTGTGTTAAACTATTTATAGCAAAATATGGTTTTATAGAGTGTTAATGTTTCTCAAAATGGCCACTGATTTTCTCAACTAAGAAGTAGCAGGAATGCGTCAAGAAGGAAAAATAATTTTTTAATCAAAAGAGATGGGATAATCAATGTAGATAAACATGTTTGTGCTTTCAGGATCCAATAGTTTGTTTTAATGTGTTCTTCATTCCTTAGAATGATTCCCTTTGGAACAATCTAGAAAGGACCAGCAGACATCCCTCTGACAGTGACCTTTCAGCCTTTGCTGAAATACATCTAGTCATGAAGTCTTATTATAGTTTTTGAAGACCCAGCTTCTCACTGGGTCGCTCTAGAAAATGCCTTGACAAATTTGGTCTCTAATCTTGAGCCTCGTAAGTTGTACTCATTGTTCCTGGTTCTGTCTTCTGAAGCAGCATAACACTCTTCAGTGTGGCCCCTTATAGTATTTGAAAATAGCCACCACGGTCTTAAAGAAGCTTCTGGAGAAACATCCTGAGCTCATTCACTCGTTCCTCGCACAACAACACTTTGAAGTGTTTCCCCCTCTTCTCTCGTCTGCTCTTCATGATCCTACATGAAATGTTATGAAAAAAAAGGATGCTCAGAGAGTTGTGCAGCCTTCTCTGAACAGAGTCGGACAAAGACTTGACCTCCTACGAGGTACTTTCTGCGAGACCCCGTGTAACGCAGGCTCTTTTTACTTCTGCAGTCATTTTTCTCCCGCTCCCTCCCGAGTATCCTCCATTCCACTCATGCTGCTCTTCTCAATGTTCTTCACACAAGCCAATCACCCTCTGACCTCATTCCTTTTCCCTTATTCCACAGCCTTGAACACTGTCCCCTGAGAAAGCACGTGGTGGTCCTCCGTCAGCAGCGAGGGGCCTGCCTTCCCCATCCCATTGGAAACAGCCATCTGCAAATGCCATTACCACCTTTTCATACCTATCAGCACTTAAAATCCCGGCCGTCACATCATACCCCCCACCCCGGTTCTCTTCATCTCTAGCATCATCATTGGAACACCATCTCTAGTGCGCATTTTGGCAGCACATATACCATCTCCAGGAAGAAAAGGGCTTTATTGTGCTCACTGGTTTTCCAGCAGCCAGAATAGCACCTAGCATTTAGTAAAAGCCTAATAAATATATATGATTACATTAATTAATTTACTATCCACAAATTGTCATTGGGCAGAGGACACACGGTAAGATTTTAAGAGTGTAAGTAGCCATGTAACAGTTCTCTTATTTAAAGTGAATCCAAATGTGACCTTTATTCAAGAGCAGCCTGCTTGTGTACACATCTGTGTTGTGTCCATGTATGTACTAGGTACACATACCTATATACACGTATATATTGAGACACACATATACATGCACGCTGGATACATGAGTAGTCTTCTGACTGAATAGGTGGCAACGTGATTTGGAGATCTGCATCGAAGCCTTCTGTGGGACAGAACCTGGAAATGACAAAGGAGGAGGAAGCGAAGGAACATACTGGCAGGACTGCTCGCTGTGCCCGCATTTCCAAGGATACAGTTGTTCTTGAGCAATCACAGTCAGTATATCAAAATAAGCGCTTTATTGAGCAGGGTAAAAGGAGTTTCTGGTGCGACTGTAAATCCTTTCCCAGAACAAACGATAACTGAGCCCAGGAGCCCTTTTGTCCTGGGGGGAGGGGGGCATAAATTCCCTGAAAGTGTCTGTCGCAGGGAATCGCTCGGCGTTCATCATGTACGCCTCCTGCTTCATTCGTGAATGTCATAAGAGTCTAAAGAATTGGCACTTCATAGTGAAGATGATTAAACAGCCATTCATTATACTCATCTTTCCTGCTGCACAGTGCTTCTAAAGGCATCTCGCTCAGGGTGCAGCGAACCCCTTCCCTTCTCTTCTTGTTTCTTGCCTCCTGAGATCTTGGCAAGAGGAAGGTACATTCCCTCGTACATCGTCAGCCTTACACTTCGGGGAACTGGACAGATCTGAATGGCCCTTCGGAGTTCTTATTCCCCCATAGTGGAAACCTTGTGATTTGAAACAAACAAAAAAATGCCTCAAAGCTCAAAGCGCATCTTTTTCTAGGGTGTATGGAAATTCCTGTTTTAGCTTGGATTCTTCAATGATTAAGCTATAAATATTTTAGATATTTTAACTTCTCTTTGCTTTCATTCCCTTGTAGTCTAAGAATAATAAAACCAGAACAGGAATCCTTTATAGATATATGATGTGTTAAGGTATTTATTCAAATATAGGGCTTCAAATCATATCCAATAAAACATAAAGGTGCAGAGTATATTTTGAAGTAGCAGACTTCAGTGTCGTCACACTGGTCCAGTTCTTCTCACATATACGAATTTTCCTCTTCTTTCTGCTGCTGTCTCTCCCCTCGGAACATCTCCACAGTCATTCTTGCTATCCAAACCATGTTACTAAGGGATAAAGTGCAAATGGATAAATTAAAATTGGTCAATTCACATGTACGTGGAACCAAAAAATAGTTCAATTAACAGAAGTAGAGAGTATAATTGTAGATGTTAGAGGCGTGAGGTTGGGGGGTTGGTAGTGGGGACATGTCAGTCAAAGGGCGCAACTTTTCAGCTGGACAGGAAGAATACAGTTTTTGGATCTATCGAAGAACATCGTGATTGATAATGTGTTATATATTTCAGTTGCTAAGAAAAGATTTCAAAAGCTTTCACTACAAAAATAAGTTTGGCAGTTGATTGAAATGTGAATTAGCTTGATTTAACCATTATGCATTGTATACATGTCGTAACGTCGTATCACATCACATAATTTTATAGAACGACTTTGTACATTGAAAGATGTATTTAGAAATTAAAAGAAAATTAATAAGCATTTTTTTTTTTCTTAAATACTCACTCCAGAGGCAATCAGAGCATACAGATTTCCAAGGACTCTAGATTGTATTCAGGAGAAAGGAGGTCTGGTTAGATAGAGAGCCATCAACCGTGACCTTGGGCAGATTCTGTAATCTTGCATGGCCTCAGGATTTGCATGTATAAATGAGGACACAAACGTTGGCTCTAGGAGTCTCTTCCCATCCTTATGACACATGATTTTATTTGCTGGTGTGGGCTTCGATCATCATGGGAACATACAGAAGCGCATGATACCACCAGCACCTATGAGGAACCTGTCATCAGCCCCTTAGCCCTGTTGGGAATACGTTCCACGTGGGCTGGTAGTGGCATCTGTGACTACCAAAGATGGATAATTGTTAAAATAATTGTATGATCTATGATGGTGATTTCCTCACAATATGTCATTGTTCCTCTGTTGTTTGTGGGTTTCTCCCAAAAGTTTATGAATGTAGGAAGAACAGTCTCTTTAAAGTAAAATTTGGGACATATGTTAAAGGATGGAGCTGAGTGGGTAGATTACAGGAAGCCAGACACTGTGAGAGGATTAGACTCCTTCAGAGAACATGTCACTACCTGGTACAGAAGTTGTCATACCAGCCAGAACTCTAGGTCACCAGCGGATCCAAAACACACGGATTCTTTGAGCTTCAGTTTGGCCCTTGGGAGGAAGCTCTTTCCTCCTCCTTATCAGGCTTTCCCTGGAAGGGGCAGGGCTGACAAATACGCCAGCCTTCACACTTCGCATTCTGCTGCCCCAGCCATGTGAGTCTTTTTCATTCTTACTGCTGGTTTAAGAGAGATTAAAAAGAGCAAATCTGTTTTCTACTTTTCTTGATCTGTGGGGTGGCCACCAGAGACAGAGGAAACGGGACAGTGGGAAAGCGAATAAATCTTCGAGAATGACACGCATGTGATATCTGCGAAGCAGACCCGTGTTTGTGTGGAGGCTTCAAATACTAGGTCACTGCTTTGGAGAATCTTCCAGCACCCAATCAAACCTCCCACCTATGTGGCACAATGTGAAGCGGAAGCTGAGGCTGAGAGATAAGGACAGACAGGATATATGACTGAACAAAGAACTTGCAATTTCCTTTTCTTAGCAGATGGACAAGTATCCCATCATTCACGAAATATACCGACATCAAAAAACAGCTTACAGTCCAAGTATACACAGCTATGTCGAAATCTTTTCACATGATTGACTTAATCAGACGGCCTAATCTAACAAGGAGAAGCACTGTATTAATTTAAATATGGCAGGTGCTATCTAAGTTTATTGCAAGAGCTAAAGACCAATTATCTTGTATTTTTCCATAAAATTGCATTTTCTAAAAAGAGACTGGTGTGTCTGAATATATCCATCATAACAAATCGTCGAGCTTTAATGGCAGTGACTGCTGTTTATTTGCAGCACGTCATATCTGCACTGTTGAATCGATGCTAAAGTCATCATATGAGAACTAAGACGAGGCCTGGAAATGAGTTTTATAGACTTGCTGTATGGCTTGGTGAATAAAAGCAGATGGCGAGGGCCAGGTGTAGAGAGTGCTTCATTTCAGTACTAAAGGGTAAAAGTAGAGATAATGCAGACATCTCCTACAAGCCCAAAGTGAACAATAAATTAAAAAATGTTTTATCATCAGGACTTGAGGAACAGGCACACATTCAGTGGAGAGGAGAATGCTGAGGGGAGAGAGGAAAGGAGATAGAGGAAGTGTTTGAAATAAATTTCACTGGGCAGGAGAGATTAAAAAAAAACACCAAATATTAGCAAAGGATGATGGCTTTGCAGAAAATTGTAAGAAAAAAAGTAAGTTCTAAGCTGAATCCATGAAGAGTATGAAATATTTTGGAAAATTAGGAGTTTAGCTATTAAGAGAAAAATCAGATTTTTAAAAGTAAGCTGTAACTTAATTGTAGAAATACTATGTCATAATGCAATGATGGCCTTATTCCTTGACAACTGGTGAAGAATAAAGGTTTGTTGATGAATAATGAGCAGTGGCTGTTAACAACTAGGAGTTTTGATCCATTTTGGTTTATTATGTGTCTTTTGGCTCTTGGTTATCTCTGTTTTAAGAAGAAAACAAAACTTTTGGCCTAATATTTCCAGAAATATTTTAATCTGTTAAAAAAATGAATGAATCATTTGTATCAAATAAACTGCCTTCTTACTCCAATGATACAGAAAAAGTCACTCGTGTGCTCCACACAAGGAGAATGCTAAATTAGAGTCCATCACCTCATGATGTGTTATGAAACCATTAGAAATGATAAAGGTAATTATGATAATATAGAAAGATGTTCAGACATTCAAAGAGAAGATTTCAAGCTTATGTAAGCGCTATGACTACAACTATGTGAAAATCATGTTTTCCTTAGATGGAGGCCAGAGAAAGGCAAATAGCTGTATGCTCAGTAAGTGTTATTTGTGCAAATCAATTTATATAATCTTTTAGGTGCTCAACAAATAATAAGTACTTGGGAAAGAGCTGAGCAGAATCTGAGTATATTCTACAATGACAATGAGTTTTAAATTGTGAACTCCCGTAGTCATGCAGTTCTGACCAAATATTTGAATGAACATCTTACAAGAATGCAAAATTTAACAAGCCCCACATTAAGCTTACCTTACCTCCACCTCCAAACCCTAAACTTCCCTTCCTTTTCTATCAAGAATTTTATTTGCACAAATTCAAAAACTGATTCAAGCTGTTCTTCTTCCTTTTTTCTTCCTGGGGTATCAAAATCTTTTTATTCCTCAAGTCCCCAGCTATTCATTCTCCTGTTCCTCAGGCTCACTGAGCGGCCCCAGTCACCGCCTCTCACGTTTGGGCCCTTGCAAGGGCCTTCCTGGAGACACACAGGGATGCTCCTTCTCCTCTTTCCAACTGCAGACAGGGCTAGTTTCCTCACATATAGGTAAGATGCTTCCCCACTGGCCAAACTAGTTATTCTCAAACTTTTTAAATGCTACAAATCTTCTATCAAAAATTTGATGTGGTGTTATCATAGATTTACTAAATTCACAGCTGTGTGATCAGAAAGTTAAATAATTAATTGGTGGGAATGGTAGTCGCAATCTATAAAGTATTTGTCTTACAAAAACCCTGCAAGGAAAGCACTGGCTTGTCTAGAAAGGCACAAATATCTGACTGTGACATTCAGTACTCCGCACAACTTTCACCGTCCTGTTTCCAAGAACTGTCTTTGCTATTTGCAAATCTGCAGCCTTCACACTACCTGCTGGGGATGGCGCTCTATTCCCCAAATACACGGTGCTCTGCCAAATCTTTGCTCATGGCCTCCAAACAGAATTTCCTTCCCTGTTTTAAAATCAGGCGACTGAAACTTTAGCCTAAAGACCCAGTACAGGTCTATACTGAACCTTGTGATTTTGTGCCGTGGACTTCTTGTTCTTAACGACTCTGCTGAGCACATCACACCGTGTTGTGCCTACAGTGTACTTCTTTGTGCACTGCAGATATGCAACAGTAACATTTTTTTACATTCACACATTGCATCTAATTTGTACTAATTAGATGTTTTAATTGTCTCCTAAAATAGATTATTTTGACTAGAATCGCTTTGATAAATTATAATGTCTTAAAGTATTTCTTTATTCATCCTTGTTGTTTTTCAACAAATCTTACATACTTATTTTTCTTTATGAACATCAAAATAATTGAGATTCTATTTAGAGGCAGCTTGAAGATTAAAAAGTTAAGATGTCCATGTTTGCCATACCTAACAATATCGTATTATCTCCATATATATATAAACATGTTTATGTCTTTAAAAATTATAGTTTGACTTATCTAATTTTTCTTTATCTAGCTTTCTTATTGAATATATTTCAAGGTATTTTATGGATTTTTGTTTTTGTACCTCCCCTTGTCATTTCATCATTTCAACCTAATAATTGTTATTAAAACATTTTGTTTTGTTTTGGTCTAGGGTTTGAACCCCAGGCCTTCACACTGAGCTAACATCCCCCAGGCCTTTTTTAAAATTTATATTCTGAGACAGGGTCTCGTTAAGTCACTAAGTTGCCCGGGCTAGGCTCAAACTTGAGATCCTCCTCCCTCAGCTTCCCAAAGTACAGGGATCATAGACATGCACGAATATGCCCAACTCTATTGCTTATTTTTTTAGTGGTAAAGCATACACAACTGAAATAATTTTAAGTGTACAAGTCAGCAGCATTAAGTATATTCAAACCATTGGGCAATCATTATGACCATCTTTTCTAAAAGCTTCTCCAGCATCCTAAACTGCAAGTTTGTACCCAGGAAACAATAATTCCCCAATCCTCCCTTCCGCTGAACCCTGCTAACTTCTATTCTACTTTCTGCATCCATGAATTTGGCTAGTCCTGGTACTTTATACGATTAGAATGACATATTTGTCCTTTTGCATTTGACTTATTTAATTCAGCATAACAACTTTCAATTTATAACCTGTATCAGAATTTCATTTCTTTTTTAAGCTGAATAATATTCCATTGAATGTGTAGGTCATATTTTATCCTTTCTTCTCCCAATAGGCATTTTGGTTTTTCCTTCTTTTGGGGAGTTGTGAATAATGATACAGTGAATATAGGCATACAAATAATGCATTTGACTCCGTGCTTCAATTTATTTGCGTATTTAGCTAAAAGAGGCAATATTGGATGACGTGGTGAGCTTATATTTAATTTTTGAGAAACTTTCATAGTGTTTTCTACAGTAACTCCAGCATTTTTCTTACCAAGAACAGTGTAAAAGCTTCCAAATTCTCTGCATCTTTGCCAATATTCATCGATTTCTATTTTTTGATAGTATCTTAAAGTGTATTAAGTGATATGTCTCCGAGGTTTTGATTTATAATTTCTCATCAACTAGTCACATTAAGTATCTCTTTTTGTGTGTTCACTACCATTTGTGTACCTTCTTTGGGAAATATATATTGAGGTCCCTTACTCTTTAATCATTTACTTATTTATTTATTTATTTATTTATTATTTGGCCATGCTGGGAATTGAACCCAGTACCTTGGGCATGCTAAGCATGCGCCCTGCCTTTGAGCTACACTCTCAGCTCTACCTATTTTGTGGCTTGTTCTTTGCTTGTTGAGTTGTAGAGGTTTGGTATATTTTCTGGATACTAATCTCTTGCCAGATACATGATTTGCAAATATTTTCTCCCATTCTATGGATTACCTTCCTACTTAGTTGATAATTTCCATTGATATGCAGAAGTTCTAACTTCTGAAATTTAACTTATTTATCTTTCGGTTTTGTTGCCTGTATTTTTTTTTATCACATCCCAGAAGTTATTGCCAAATTCAGTGTCATGAAGCTGTTCCGCTATGTTCACCACTAAGGGTGGTACAGTTTTAGCCAAGATGTTTGTCTTTGATCTCGGTTGAGCCAATTTTATTCTTTTAACAGAGGAATATTCAGTTTTCCCAGCACCGTTCATCGGAAACACTGTCCTTTTCCCTCTGAACGGTCTTAGCACCTTTGTAAAAATCCCTGGATCCTCTTTGGGACGGTGACAGCTTACTTATTTTTATGTATTTATCTTATTTTAGATGACTTCACAGTTGTTCTCATTACTTTTGAAGTCTTTCAGTGAGTTATCCAGCCTGTCTATGTATTCAATCTAACCATAATGTTCAATATTTCACAGCTTATTCTATTTTATTGATTCATTGCTTTAATAAGGACTTCTAAAACCATATTGAAAAATACTGTGCTAATGACCATCTCTAGCTTCCTGATTTTAATGGCGAAGGTTGAGTTACCATTTAATATATTTGTTTTTGATAGAAACTATCATATCTAGAACATTTTGTTCTATTTCTATTTTAATTAAAAGTTGTGATGGAATAGCCCCTGATTATTTCCAAATACCTTTTAAAATACTAGATGCAATTATATTCTAATTATAATTAAATGATGTAATAAAATTTAAAGGCAGACACCTTTATGTTGAAATGCACTACTCGTATTCCTAGAGTGGTGCATTATTCTTTTCACGTGGCCTTGAGTTTCTCATTCAGAAAATATGATCAGTGTTCATAAATTAAATTATCTCATGTGTTTTGTTTTCGTACCGTGGAGTTACCAGGTGTTGCTATTAAGACTGTGTTGGATTTGTAGGTGAATTGGGGAGGGTCTTAGTCCCACTGAACCACTCTAACAAAGATGCCCTACACTGGATAGGTCTTTAAATGACAGAAATTTATATCCTACAGTTTTGGAGCCTGGGAAGTCAGAAACAAGACAGATTGTCTTGGTGTCTGGTGAGGGACTGTGCCCTCATAGATTGTTTCTTCTCTCTCAACCTCACATTTCTTTCATAATGTAATACTAGAAATCACTAAGTGTTTCTTTAGCAACAAGAACATTATCAGTATATCAAGTGTTCCCATTTGAAAAGTGCTGAGTGTTTCTTTCCTTAAATTAATTCCTGAGCTATCACTCCATTGCTGCATTCATTCTCCATCAATTCGTTTAACTGGTGCTTACTGGACCGCTGTGTATCGCAGGCACTAAGAGAGTTACTAGAGTTCCATCATAACCAAGATTCCTCTGGCTGAGAAAGAAACCAAGTTTGGACTGGCTTCAGTTAAACACATTAACTATTGCAAGTTATATGTAAGAAAAGCAGAGGCAATCTTTCACAACATGGACCACTCGGTACAGTACAGTAGTTGAAACATAAAATTTCATCTCTGTGTCCAGTTCTTGGTCAGCGGGCAACAGTTTGTCTTCAGTCTTTGAATCAGGGTTTGTTTTCTCAAAAGGTCCTCCCTGTGGTGGGAGGTGGGACCTCAGTGGCTGGGCTGTCCTGTCTCAGCATCCTCATCGGAAGGTGTTCCTCTGTGGCTGTGCTGAGAAACAAAAACAAAAAGCCCTTCAATGAAGTACTCTGACTGGTTCAACTTGGGTTAATT
>PVJO010009293.1:0-70343 GCA_004026905.1 Hystrix cristata
GGTAGGAAGTTAAAAATTGGACAGTGGAACAAAAGAGAATGTCTAGAAAACATCTGTATACTGAAATTCAGTATTCTGTAAAAATAAGAAGTTCCACCAACCAGTGAAAACAGGAATCCATTATTCACTAATTGACATTGAATTCCAAATGCATTTAGGATCTTAATAAATGCATATCCATAAAACTTCTGGAAGAAATCAGGAAAAAAATCATCACCTTGGTATGATGGTGATAATTCTGCAGATGACACCTACCTCACATTCACAATAAGGAAGATTTGGAGTTCTGACTACATAAACAAAGATAATCATTTGTAGGAAAGATATAATTTTTTAAAACTAAATGACAGATATAAGGTTGAGTAGAAAAATATGTATTGATATCCATAGTACCAAAATCATTTATAAAAGATAACCTAATAGTAAAAAAAAAATAGTCAAAGGGTAAGAGCAAATAATATTTTTTTACAAAGTAGAATAATAAGAACAAGTAACCTATATAAAATAAAATATCAGTGGGCTATAAATAATACAATATATACTCACAAGGTCATTCATAATTAAATAAGTTAATCGTTTCTTGGCCTTTTGGCTAAGATCAAGTGCATAATTAAAGAAGTTAGAGATGTTTATGTGCAACTATTTTTAGCCCATCAGACTGAAAGGGTTAAACTGATTGCTTATATCTGGTATGGATAAAGATATAAAGAAACAGAGTTTCTCAAATACTGTAAGCCCAGACTCAGTACAATATTTTTAGCAAGCAGCTTGGCAGTCTCCATTAATAATTTTTTTTTTTTTGGTGATGGAGATCGAACTCAGGGTTTTGTGCTTGCTAGGCAAGTGCCCTACCAAGTGAGCTATATCCCCAGTGCCATCAAATAATAACTTAAATCCTCAACTTTATTCAAACTTTATTTTTATTTACAACTTTATTTCTATTTCTGCCACATTTTTACAAATTTATTTTTAATTGATACCTAACAAAAATGTACTTATTAATGAGCTACTATGTGATGTCTTGATATGCCTATTCAGTGTACAATGTTTAAACCGTGTTAAGTATACCTCTTCAAACATCTGTCATTTCTCTGTGGTAAGGACATTCAAAATCCTTTCTTTTAGCTTTTTGAGAGAGAGAGTACAAAACTATTACCTACATTATCACAGTGAAATAGCTTCTCTGGCGCTTCCTCCTCCAAACTGTAATTTAGCACCTACAATTCCCCCGTAGCTCCCTCCTCCCTACTCTCACAGCCTCCTCTACTATCACTTTTAAGTGGGCATCCTAAAGAATTATCTGCAAAAGTGCCAAAAAATATATAGAACTATTTCAGTTATTTGTAAGTAGGAAATGTAGAAGCAATCTGATAATCCTTTAATACAAGCATAAAGAAATTGTGCATCACGGAGCCATTTAAAAGATGAAGCACATTTTATGCACTTTTGTGGAAAGTTACCTTCAGAGGCAGGCAGGGGCCTGAGGAGGACTGTAAAAGCAGTAAGCAATGAGACTGTGCCCTGGTAGGAGAACTGTCCACTTAGAGATGACTTGGGTTGCAGTGTGGGAGCATCATGATAATAAAAGGTAGACTGGCTTTTGTCTGCTTTGTCAGTGTTTTAAATTGTCTACGGATGATGCATCTCTACCTGGGATGATGCCTGCAGCTGGGATGTTCTGTCCCTCCCCACCTCGCACTCCCTCGGTCTGGAAGCCTTGCTGGGTACAGAGCACTGGCCTCCCCGCCATGCTGGGCACCTTGATCTCGTCTGTCACTGTGTGATGTTCCAAAGGGTGCTCTCTTAAGATTGGCCTCTGCTGGGTTTCTCCTTTACAAATTGTATGTAAGTTCTTTGAGCTAACTGTATTCCTAGAACCACATGAAAGAGAGTGTTCTGGGGAAAGTATTCCCCAGATTCAGGCAAACTGATGTACCCCGCCCAGCCAGCTACGTAGGGTTTGGCCATCCTTATCTATGGGACTCCTCAGGCACAATCAAGTTCACACAGGAGGCCTTACCAGTCACTATCAGTGTTATGGTTTACATCTGGATGTCCCCAAGAGCCTCATTTGCTCACAGGCAGAGCTTTGGGGAGACGACTGGACCACGGGGCGCTACAGCTGACTTGCTGTCAGGCGGCGGGTCTTGATCTGAAGAGGTAGGTGGGTTGCTGGGGGTGTCCCCTGGCAGGGTCTGTCTCCTGCCCTGGCTCCTCCCTTCCCTCCATGCTTCCTGGCCACCGTGATGTGAGCAACTTTCTGTTTCCCCGGCCCTTCCGCCATGTAATTCCCGTGTTTACTCCTGCCAAGCACAGACTAAAACTTCTAAAACATGCGGCAAAGTAAACCTCTCTTCTTCTAAATTAGGGGTCTTGGGTATTTCGCCGAGCAGTGAGGAAGGTGATTAGACAGAGGGCATCCCACACAAATGACCTGTGATCAAGGGACTCATAGTAAGCCAAAGAGGGAAGCTGCAACATTTGACTAATGACCACTGAATGTTTCCCTCCTCCACACTGTCCATTTGACAGATAGCATGATGGAATAATCTAGTAAAACGAAGCTGCCAAATGGGGAACAACATCTTGTCCCCCTGGATTTTTCTGATTCCATGAGCCCATCTCAGGTAAGCAGTACTTATCTCTCGTGGCTCAAATGCACAACTCATAAAGCACCAGCTGACAGCCGGAGTGGCCCTTCTCTCACTCATGCCCAGTGACCAGTTTGTGCAAGGTGGGCTTTCTATTCCTGAAACACTGAACCGCGGTGATCCCAAACTTTGATGTGAAGACTGTAACAAGTAATTACCACAAGCACAGTCCAGCAGGGTCAGGGCAGTAAGAATTCACACCCTTCATGGAAAAAGCCTGAGACTTACATGAACCACGCAGGTCAGACAATGTGTATGAGATGAGTGTGAGAATTCTCAAGTGAGTGATGGATGAGAGAGATAAAGAATATCAGTTAGGACTTTGGGGGCCCTTACAGAAGTAAAGACTTTGTAACATGTGTGGCTAATGCTCTTGCCACATTATTCTGGAGCTAGACTGAAGTTCCACCATGAATTCTCAACAGGGAGGGTATCGACTCACATGACAAAATTTAGTTCTGGTTAGAGGAGAACCTTAGCTATAATAGTTTGTGACTATCCAAAGCTCAATGCTAAATTCTTGTCCCAAGCTCTGCTTTCTAGAAGACCCATATTAAATCGGTAACAGGAAAAGTAAGTCATAAATATCCCTCATGGTCAAGTTACAAAAAAAGGATGAAAAGCATTCTAGTCCCACCCACATTTTTTTGTCTAGCTGTGACTAGATAGATAGATAGATAGATAGATAGATAGATAGATAGATAGATGTATGGATGGATAGATGAGAGGCAGAATAACTTGCCTTTTCTTTCTTCTCTGTTACCCTGTTGTTTTAAATATTAGTCATGAACGCATGCCACAAATAAAGTTAATCCATAAGTTGAGCTGCTTCCTGTTGCCAAGGGGATTCATGTTCCTGGTTTGTGTGAGAAACAACCACACCACGTTATAAGGCAAAGAACACACTGGAGGAAGACAGCACTTTTTGCCGTGTCTCTGGCTGCCTAGGCATCCACTTCAGGGTCTGTTTCTCCAGGCTCCCATGTACTATGAATGACGCCAGTGCTGAAGTATTATAACCCGGTCTTTACTTCTTTCCTTGGCATCTACCCACTTGAGTACTGAACCCCTGGACCTCCAGACTCCCCACTGAGGCTGACACCCACCCCAGGGGCCTGGGAACCATTGTTACTGCTTCCACCAGAGAGTAGAGAACACATTTCTCCAGAGTCCAGCTCAGCCACAGGGGAGCCCAGCTCAACTCTCTAGGTATTTACTAAGTGCTCCCCTCTACTAGGCACTGGAGGGGAAAGCGAAGGAACTCTCAAAATGCTTTCACTTGGGGACAGAACACACACACAACAAACAACTCACTTGCTCTGAACAGCAATAACCAAGATGCAAGCAGGAAGTCACATGGAAGAAGAGCACCCAAAGAAAAGGCAGACAAAGCAGATCTACCTGTTATTTGCCCATTTTCCTCATCAAAACTAGGATGTGAACACTTCCATTTGTCTAGGGAGACGCTTCAGGGTGTTCCCCCGAGGGATGTAGGAAGAGCTATGTGTCCCTGTTGGCACCAGGACTCCCTTAGCTGCGTCCTCAGAGGAAGACTCCTGTTCTGAGCAGTGCAGAAAGCTGCCACCCTGCTAAGTACAAGATGACCTCAGAGTCTAGATTCCAGTGACTTCCGACACCCTATCAGCATTCAGAGGTGAGTCTTTCTAGAATCGAGCGCTGGTCTTAACCAGTTAGACAACTACACCAGGTGTGCAGAACAGTTCATGCAAGGCCACTGCGGCTGGGAGAGGCAGAACAGGAGGGGAGATGAGAACTGCCCCTCAAAAACACACACGTCCCCACCTGTCCAGCCCAAACCAGCCCAGGACGTGGAATCACAGGACCCACTAGGGCAGCCCGTAGCTCAGGTTCCTGCCGGAGTTTTAGCTCATCTTTGTCTTTGTAGTGGGTCTCCCCTCTGCACGCTTCCCACCCACTCAGATTTGAAAGCCGGACTCCTCAGGAGCAGAGAGACCCCAAAGCTTCTGCTCCAGGACCCCTGCCTTTCAGTTTTCCAAAATCCCAGAAATGGCAGTTTGCTGTTTTCTGGCTTCTCTGTGAAAGGCATAAACCCTTTGAGCGACAAGTGACTTGGGGGATAAAAGAATAGAGGGGAAGAAAAATGAGAGGGAGACAGTATCAGGGGAGCAGAGAGTTGGCGACCAGGACTTTCTGCCTGTTGAGCTGATACTCTCTGCAGCAGATCACAAGGAAAGTCACACTAGCCCACCCTCCCTTTCCTGTTTCTAGGTGAGACCTTGTAAGGGATCAGTGGCTTTCTGGTCACTGATGATTTTAAAACCGAGTTCTATTTTGAAGACCCACTTCCAGGTGTTAACGAGCTGAACCCAATGGACAGCTTCAGCGTCACACCAATTCTAAGTGTGCCTCCTCTCTCTGCACAGCTTGGGGATGGCAGGAGGAAGATGCAGAGTCTGCTTTCCCTTGTCCTGTAGCCTCGCACCCCCATTATCCTGTCATTGCTGTTATTTTGTTCTTCTTTTGCTTTTTAGTTTTATGGGGTCAGGGAGAAAAGATGAGGTAGGGGGAAATGCTCAGGTCTGTTCCCATAAAACAAAGCACTAGCAGCCGGTGCCTGTGGTGTGCCACGCAAGCTTCCTCATGAGGCTATTTCGGGTCCTGCAGGGGCTCATTTGAAAGCCTGCTTCATTACACAGCTCCCTGACAGAGCAATGTTCTCTCTCTGGAGCTCCTTAAGATATCTATTTCCTAACAGCCGCTCCATGGGCTCTGCCTGTGACAGCCTCTGTCACCCAGCAGCCCCTTTCTGGGTTGGAGTCCCAAGAGGCAGCTTGAGTCCCATGAGTCCTGCAGCGTTCACTTGGCCTGCGGGAAATGCGCACACACCTGACTCACTGTGGATGAGAAGCTAGGATTTCCCTACCAACCACCATCCTTTCTCCAGCCCCGCCCACCTCTAGAAACGAGAAGCCAACACAAGTCTTTAGGTTCAATTGTGTCTTCTAAATTCTCTGGGTCATCAAACAGAAGGAAAATTCTGAACATTCTTTCTTGTGTTCATTCTCCAGCAGCTACTCTTTGGAGTCCTCCCCTAACTTTGGTAGGAAGGAACATGCACACATCCTACTCCCTTGAGGATTCCTTACATTCAGATGTTTTGACATCCCCAAACTTCACTTTCATCACCCCTTAAATTTCTATCTTCTTAGATATAAAAACTGAAGGGAAACAGTGCGGATAGTCTTGAGACCTGTTTTTCCCTTTTTAAATAATCCTTACAAAAGCATATAGCATCTTTACAGTATAAGATACCCCTCAGCTGTGGTACTCAGTTTGAGGAATTTAAACAGTATTTGGAACTAACTGAAAAAGTCCCATTCAGAGTCAGATTACAGTTTAAAACAGGTTTCCCGAGAGTATTGATCTTTTAAGGCATTTCCTTACTGCTCTTCCAAGGTGGCTCCTTGTTAAGTAGCACTTCTACTTATTAAATTGAAGGAGCTGCAGTCCCTCGGCTGTAGAGGAAGTGCCCCCTTAGATGGCCGCAGATGAGAAGTACTGTTCTGATTTTCCTTATGAAAATATAAAGACATCGTGTCCCTTTCTTCAGGCTAACAGAAATATGCATCCAGGAAACCAAACCACCATCTCTGAGTTCATCCTCGTGGGACTTTCCAGCGAGGTGGAGAAACAGAAACCTCTCTTCGCGCTCTTCCTGGGTATGTACCTGGTCACTGTGGCCGGGAACGGGCTCATCATTCTGGCCATTGGCTTGGACACGCACCTTCACACCCCCATGTATCTCTTCCTTGCCAACCTCTCCTTTGCTGATATCTCCTCCTCTTCCACCTCCATCCCGAAAATGCTGGTGAATATTCAGACCAAGGATCAGTCCATCTCCTATACCAGCTGCGTCACCCAGATGTACTTTTCTATCGTCTTTACTGTCATTGACAATTTCCTCCTGGGGGTCATGGCCTATGACCGCTTCGTGGCCATCTGCCACCCCCTGAACTATGTGACCATCATGCATCCCGCGCTCTGCATTCTGCTCACAGTCATCCCGTGGGTCCTCAGTAACATTGTCGCCCTGACGCACACCCTTCTGCTCGTCCGATTGGTCTTCTGTGACAGCAACACTCTCCCACACTTCTTCTGTGACTTGAGCCCCCTGCTCCAACTGTCCTGCTCCGATGCAATGATCAACAAGCTTGTTCTCCTTATTGTGGGCTTATCGGTCATCGTCTTCCCCTTTGCCGTCATCCTTTTCTCCTACATCCGCATCGTCAGGGATGTGCTGGGAATCTTGTCCCTGGAAGGCAAGTGGAAAGCCTTCTCCACCTGCGGCTCTCATCTGTGTGCTGTGTTGCTCTTCTATGGGACCATCATGGGGGTTTACTTTTTCCCCTCATCCACACACCCCGAGGACACGGATAAGATCGGTGCGGTGCTATTCACCGTGGTGACACCCATGGTGAACCCTTTCATCTATAGCCTGAGGAACAAGGACATGAGAGGTGCCCTGAGAAAATTCCTCAATAAAAGATGGCATTCTTCCCTTTGATGTCCCAGGCGTATGAGCTCTGTGATCCGCACAGCCACATGGATTACTCAGCCGGGTTTATGGCGAGCTGTGATGGTTTAAGTTGTGTGACTTTCAGGTATTTTCCTCCTATTCAAATCTTCGTGCTTTTCTGTATAACGCTAGTCTTAGAAACAAGGTCCTCTAACCCCGCGGTGAGTCAAAATAGCACACATCTTGATTACAATCTATGTTACTGCAAACTTTGCTGTAAATTGTTTATAACTTAAACAATAAGCAGTGTTTGTAGTGTCTATAGTCTAGCTTTTGATGCTTTTAGTACAGTTATTATTAATCCTTTATTTGATCTAAGTTTTCCCAAAGTTTGCTTCTATTTAGTGAGATGTTTGATCATTGTAAAAATGAATATAGTACTTCCACTTCCAAATAATTCAGGGCAATGCTGAATCAAATGAAGCCAAATGCTATGAACCAGACATCTCAGAGCCTTACCATACATCATCTCTCATTTGAATGAGGCAAAGTACAAATAAGAGCAAAATAAAGGACTGATAGTAGGAAACAAGGAGATGATCTGTTGGAAGTGGGAAGGGATCCAGGAGACAGAGGGTGAGGGGAGGCGGGAGGGGAGGGGAAGTGAAAAGATTTAAAACGTGTCACTTCTATGTACCAAACACTCACAATGAATGTAAACATATATGTCATGAACATGAAATAAAAATAATAATAATAATGGAAATGGGGAAAGGGCATTTAGACACAGAGCGAGGGAGTTGGGTAGGGAGGGAAAGCAGATTAAGAATCGGAATGCAGTGTGTCCCTGCTCCTACTCCTTAAGATGAGCATAAACTTCATGTACTCCAAACAGGCAGTAATAAAATAAAACTTTTTTAAAAGGACAATATGGAATGCAGGATTTCTCAAAATTCAATTTCAGTAATACAGAACCTAATTTATCACAGAGTAGTTCATGAGTTTAGCTTTGTTCAGAAGATGTTTTGGGGCCTGGGGATTTAGCTCAAGTGGTAGAGTGCTTGCCTAGCAAGTTCAAGGCCCTGCGTTCAATCCCCAGCTTCAAAAATAAATAAATGTTTTGGAAAATATTATTTCAGATGACTTCAATTATTTCAATGAAAAGCCACAGAAGTGTGTGTATAGAAAATATATTTTAGTCCTGACTCTGTCCGCAAGTAGCTATGGAATTTAAAGCTTGTCTGCTCGCCTTCTTGGGCCTGCTCTCTCATCTACACCACTTGTTACCAATTGAGGTGAGCATCAGAATCATCAGGTGGATTTTTTCAAAATTCACATTCTGAGACCCTCCAGTGCCTCTTCTATTTGGCCAGCTGCAGTGGTCTTGGGTTCAGATTGACAAACAAAGTAATCAAATACATCCCGAGTAAATCTTACTGAGCTTCAAGAAAGGACGCGGGACAGCCACACGCACAATGACTGCCCAGCACGCCTCATAGTAGCCCAAACTCTGAGGCTCCTGAGGCCAGTAAGTAAACTACAAACCAAGTTTTACTGCTTTCATCCGAACCCCACCTTGGATCTACTGGCCCAGACTCTTGGGTAAAGAAATCAGGCATTTGTGTTTGGGAAACACCCTGGGCTACACCCAGGAGATTTGTTTTATTTGTTTTATTTTTTTATTTTTTGGTACTGGGGATTGAACTCAGGGCCTTGTGCTTGCGAGCCAAGCACTCTAACCACTGAGCTAAATCCCCAGTCCCCAGGAGATTTGTTTTATTTGTTTTAGTTTTTTATTTTTTGGTACTGGGGATTGAACTCAGGGCCTTGTGCTTGCAAGCCAAGCACTCTAACCACTGAGCTAAATCCCCACTCCCCAGGAGATTTGTTTTAAATCGGTCTCTATCTTTGTAGGCCTGTTCTGGTCCTCATCACCCCTGACATGCAGGCTCCACAGGAGGCTGGAAGGAAAAGCTCCATCTGCAGTAACAGGACGGCTGATTTGCCCAGAAATGGACTTGTACACAAATTGGGAGTTTGCATGAGGACAAGAATTAGAGTTAGGATTAAGACAGGGAAGACAATTGATTAAGAAAAGGGAGTCACAGAGTCACTGGCTTTTATGGAGACCTTCACAAGTCTTCACAGAGAAAAGGCAGAAATCTGTACCTAGAGTCTTGCATTCCCCCAAATCACTCTCCAATTTGCTGTTTTCCACAAACATCTATTGAGAATCTTCTATTTAATAGTCTCCGGATTGGTGGAGGGACTGCAGCAGACTTACTGTGGTCAACTTGAGCAGAAACACCCAACTGAACTATTACTGTAGCTCTGGGCATAGAAGATCAACCTCAAGATTGCTGCTGACACAGCACAAAAGAAAACGGGAGCAGAAGGCAACAGCCGGCTGTTTCCCAGGAGCTGGTTCTCCCGACGGGAACTCGGCCATTCTTGTCGTAGAAGGAGCCCGGGGCCTTGGTGTCATTGAGGATGGCTGCTGCTCACTTCAGGGGAGCTCTGGTCTTCATCTCCGCTGTGAACGCTGTATCCTGGTTCCAGTATAGATTCTTCGGCCTTTTAGTGCAGGCACAGACTTACATGGGACAGCGCTGTGGGCTCCCAGCCCTTGATTGGATCTTTCGGGTCTCCTGTGCATACACAGATATTCTGCACTCTTCCTGCATTTGGCTTGTGTGTGTGAATGTTGTAACTCGGACTTGTCCTGTATTAAATCTGCTCTCTTGTAAACCACTGACTCTAGAAAAGTAACTAATACAGGGACTAAAAGAATGAATAATTCAGAGTCTGTGACCTCAATGCACTGCCAAACCAAAGAGAAAAGTGAAAATAATTTTGCGTGATTTTTAAAACTTGATAATAAAGGCGATGTTTGGTTAGTAATTAATGTCATTAATTAAAAAGCATAAAAAGCTTATGCAAAGTGCAGTTAAGTGAATTTTACACTAGTCTTTCTTATGGTATCATGGCTGAGAAAAACCAGTTTGTGGTTTTATTAATAAACTAAAAGAGACCTCTGTCCTCTAATTGAAACTAATACAAACATGAGGAGATTTTAGAAAGACCAAAAACAGATGCACGTTGGCTAGGCGTGCCCTGTAAAACCTAATGGATAAGATGCCAATAAATACTAATTTATTTATCCACTAAACAAAGATGTTTGAGTACCTAGTAAGAGTTAAAGGGAAATAAAGCAGCATGGCTGAGTTCTTAGCTCTTCCTTCAGAGTGGATGTGACAGACTGTGGACATACAAGTGATGAACACAGTACGAGGCAGGAAGACGTGGTGGGACGGGGAGACGTGGTGGGGCAGCAGCAGATAACCGTGGAGGGTGGACTGGCTGTGACACTCAGCAGCAGGCAGTGAGTTACTGATAAATATGACAATGTTAACGATGCTTGAAATAATTATGCTAAGTGGAAGGAACCATACATTATTCTTTTTACATAAAACTGCAAACTGATCATGGTGATAATTTCATGAATGTTTTCTTATGTCAAAATTTATGAAATTATACACTTCAAATATGTTTGATTTATTACGTGTCAATTAAACTCGATAAAGTCGTTTTAATTCAGAAAATCAGAAAAGATTTTAGATTTATCTCTTGATGATAAGGAGGATAGAGAGTGATTGAACCAAACTAATAAAGTCTATCTGTACATTTATATATACTCAGTGTAGTACTTTTAAATGCTAGTAAGTAGTAAGAATTAGCAATGATTAGCATTTATAATATAATATTAAAATATTTAAATGATTGCTGACGACTGAAAAACAAAAGCCAAGGTTGGTGATTGACTGGTAACACTGTACTGATCAACTGTTCACTGGAGAAAGCTTTGACCCCAGACACGTTATATAGCAAGAAAATGACAGATTAGGAAGATGACAATCGTTCATCTGAGCCGGTCCTGCTTTTTCTGTGCTGGCTGAAAATTCCCCCAGATCTTCTGCACCGAGCCCGTAAGACAGCAAAAGCAAGTTCCGTGAACTTCGCACTTAGCTCAGAACTCAGGTATTGATATATGTCATGTTCTCGCTATATAACATGAATAAGTTGCATAACTTTCTGTATCTTGGTGGATTTTTTTCTTTTGCTAAGTGGAGTCAATAATAATTATTTTCCATTAAAGTTGTTAGGAGGACTGAAATAAATGATTCATGTAAAGCTTTTAGCATAGTGCCTTGCAGATGATAGGGCTGCATTAGCTTAAGAATTAAATGAAAAAATTGTTAGTGAACCCTCCACTTTTGGAAGTGTCTGCATTCAAAACTAATCTGGGCCCAGGAGGGACTGTCCCAGGCAATTCTGGCAGGAAGAAGCGCACTGGTCAGCAACGTGTCTCTCTCCCACCGCTACTCATTGTGTTCTGGAGTTTGGACGTTTGTTTTAATAACATGTATTAGCGGTGAGAAAACTTACTAAGCACCTTTCCATCCTCCAAGTTATTGTGAGAATAAGTGAGATAAACGTAAAGCCCAAAGTAAGTGTTCAGTAAATATTATTTCACAGATAGGAAGTAGGTCAAATATCATTAGCTAATCTGAAGCTGTACGTTGGGGCAAAATTCTGAGCCTTTCTAAACACACCTTACTAATACCGGAAGCTGATGTGTCCAGGGAGTGTCTGCACAGCACACGGAATCTGAAATCTGGCCAGCAGGAAGCACTGTACAAAGTTGCTTCATCCCACCCTACAGTTTCTAAGTGATTTGTGCAAAACACAAATGCGTATTATAATACTCAGAAGAGAGGAGAATTAGAAAGGAGAAGGGGAAAAGAAGGAAGGGAAAAAGGAAAGAAAGGGGAAAGGGGAAAAATGGAAAAATATAAATAAACCTGCTGTAAATAGGGAAAGGGGGGAGCAGAAGGGAGGGGTGGGGACGAGGAGGGAGAACCAAGATGCATCATGTACAGGTACAAAATAACCACGATAAATGTGATCATTATATACGCAACGTACTAATACATGTTCTTGGTAAAAAAATTTAAAAAATTTTTAAAAATTAAAAAACACAAATGCAAGCTGATGTGAACACCAGTCTCTTGGTCGCCAGTAAAATGTCTTTGCCTGTATCTTTTCCCATATATCCCCACCCAATTCTTTTCTAAAATACTTGTCATGTGTCCTTAAATTGACAGTTCGGATGAATTATTTAATCTGCGCTCCTTCCTCGCTTTATCATACACAGTCACACACACAACTACGCGTGCATGCACACACAGTCACATGATGCAATACTAGCACTTAAGGGGCTATGAAATGAATGTTGTCTACTGCCTTCTACCTCTACGAGTTGGATTTTCACTTTTTCTCCACCAAATAAAAGGAAAAAATAAAAGCACAATAACAGTAAATTCCAAGTTGAGTGATTTAGAGCAGGTAGCAGATCACAACCAGAGACAGTGGATACGGCAATTAAGATGTCAGGCTCCAGCCAGGAGGAAGCACCGCTCTACCACTAACTTCCTGCTGACCTCTGCTGACCTCGGGGAGACTGCTCAATCTCTCTAAGCCTTAGGCGCTTCCTCCACTGAGAATGAGGAGTAATCACAGAACATGCTTCACCGCTATATGCTGCAAATTAAATAAGGTAATTCCTACAGCAAACTCACTGTAAGTCCTGGAAGGTAGTGATGCCTAATAAATACTAGTTCTATCTACTGACATTATTGTTGCAATTTTTATTATCATTCCAAAAACCCAGAAACAATAAGAAGGCAAATTTTGTAAAGAATGCGTAAAGAGATTTGGAAAATTCCCTTCAATCCAAACAATAATTTCATTTGCAGATGGCTTCATAATTTTCCATCTCCTTTTGCTCTACTCAGCAATATGTGTTGCACTAGAGAATGTACTAGGTCCAGGAAATATTAATGAATATAACAGACATGGTCCCTACCCAGTCATGCATCGTATCCTCAGCAACATAATTGTGTAATGTAGGTAAACTCGCTGGGCCGATAAGAAACTAAAACCTGGAGAAACTGGATCCTAAAGGTAGTTGCTGGAAGCTGGGACTAATTCATTCCACAAGTACTTACTGAGTGCTTTTTATGTGTTAGGTGTTTTGCTAGGCATTGGGTGTGAAAAAAATGTTTGTTCTCTTGCCATTTACTGTCCAGCTGTGAGAATCAGGCAAAATCAAACACATAAAACATACAGTGTGTCAGACAGATGATGACATGTGTTATACAGACTAAGTCAGGAAGCGGAGGTGGAATGTTCAGGTGGAATTTTAAGTAGGGTCTAGGAAAGCCTTCTCCAGGCAATAGTTGAGAAATGACAGAAAGGATAGAGAAACCGCGAAGTGGCATGTTTTACAAGGGTCCTTCCAGGGTCTCCTAGAAACCATCGATCAGCTCAGGGATTTCTTAACAGCCTCCTTCACCTCCTTGTTCCTCAGGCTGTAGATGAGGGGGTTCAGCATGGGGATCACCACTGTGTAGAACACAGACACCACCCTGTCCCCCTCTGAGGACTGGCCCGAATTGCCTCGCAGGTACATGAAGATGAGGGTGCCGAAGAAGAGTGACACGGCCGTGAGGTGGGAGGCGCAGGTGGAGAAGGTCTTGGCCCGGCCTCCTGCAGACCGGATCCTCAGGACGGCCCTGATGATGAACAGGTAGGACGCCAGGATCACCACCAGGCAAGCAGGCATGACGAAAGTGGCAAACACAACAATCACCACCTCCTGGGTGTAGCTGTCCCCACAAGCGAGTTTTAACAGTGGAGGGAGGTCACAGAAAATGAAGTCGATCTCATTGTTTCCACAAAAGGAGAGAGTGAAGGCTGAGACTGTTCGAACAAAGGCGCTGGAAAAACCAGCGACATAAGCCCCAGCGACTAAGCTCACGCGGGCCTCCTCGGTCATGATGGTGACATAGAGCAGCGGCCGGCACACGGCCACACAGCGGTCGTAGGCCATGATGGCCAAGAGGTAGCAGTCTATGGACGCACAGAAGGTGAAGAGGAAGAACTGAGCTGCACAGCGAGCTTGGGAGATGGCTGCGCCCCGTTCCCACAGCACCACCAGCATCTGTGGGACGATGACAGAGGAGTAGCACGCGTCCACGAAGGAAAGGTGGCCAAGGAAGAAGTACATGGGCGTGTGGAGTCGGTGATCTTTGCAGATCAGGATGATCATTCCTGCGTTCCCAAGCAGGGTGATGAGATAAAAACTCAAAAATACCACGAAGAGAGGGAGACCCCACTGGGGGTACTCAGTAAATGCAGTAAGGAAGAACTCGGTCACTGAGGTGCGGTTCCTCCCAGCCATCCACACGGCAGCCCGCCTGTGGGAGCTAAGACTAGAGCCAGGTAAAGGGAGCTCTCCAGAAAAGCTCAAGTCATGGCAAGAAATAAAGCGTAAATTGAGCATCAGGCACTCCAGTTCAACCCAGTTTGCAGTTGAAAGAGGACATAGGCAAAAATACAGAGCTCACTGCAAAGTAAAAAGTAATGGACACTTGCATTAGAGCAGAGATGGAGACCAAGTGACCCTCTCGCCTGTAAGTCAGCTCTGGTATTTGCAGCTCTGTCCCCAATTAGCTGCTTTGTGTTACACACGGCTTTGAACTCAAAGCTGTTCCCTGCCAAAAGGGATCTTAATACCTTCCTTGCCCATGAGATGATACATAGATTACAGCAGATGCAAACGCATGCCACACACACAGTGGCTATTTAAAAATTTAAACGAACGCTGTAAGGACAGAAAATTTATATTCTATGAACAAAAGAGCACGAACCAAAAAAAATATATATATATATATCTCCATTTTCAATCAGCAATGGGATCTCCTTGTCGATGTTTCTATTCTCAGTCTAACAGCATGAATGTTTAACCAACAGCTGTTTTCCTAATTAGAGTTCGCGGGCTTAGTAAGGCTTCATATAGACATATACACATACACACACCAGCATTAACCTTGGAACCAGAAGAGCAAGTGTAAGCTCCTGCAGGTACCTAACAAAGCTCTGTAAGCATCGCTTGGGTATTCCCAAAGTCCCCAATAAGAGCAGCAGTTTGATAATAAACAGCATCCAGATTTGAAAGCAGAAGCAGCAGAAATATTCCTGCAGTCTGGTGTTGTCTGAGTGCTCTTGGGGGAGTCTGGATTAATGGATCTGGAGGTTCTCGATAGAGTTCTGGATCAACGCTGTAAAGGAGGGCTTTGGTCATGTTGGTACCCCGACGCACCAGCAGCCAGGCCGATGCTGAGCTGACTCAGTGCGGGTAATAACAAAGACAGGAAAGCAGACCTCCAAGCCACGAGCTGGGCCTGAGCTGTCCTCACCCGAATCCCACTTTGCTGCAGCCTTCCTCCCCTTTTTGCTGCTTCCTCTGCCCGGGACCTGCCAATCCAGAGAACGCCTGATTCTAGTTCACCCACACCACGTGTGTGAGCCTGTGTTGGGAAGGACATTACCTTCCCTCTCCCAGTTTAGTTGCCTTATCTTTGTTCCTTTTCGATAAGCAACACAGCAAATGTCCATAATCACAGCAACCTGAGACGGGGACATTTCCACTACCTCTGGGTCTTACCCTGGCTTGGGAGAGCCCGTCTCTTTGCCCTCACCCCAGCAAAGCAATACATCTTTGACACCAGAGTTTCCCAGGATTTTTCAGATTCACCCCAAGATAGAAGGGTTAGGAGGCTGACTGTCCTCTCTCCCCAAGCTTCTGTCCAGCCCTAGACCCTGCTGGTGGCACTTCTTATATTCACAGTCCCAGCACCATGCTCTAATTGGGTCCTCAGATCATTCTCCAGGGAAAGGTGATCTAGCTGCATGCAACTTCCTAACGAGGCCTCTAAAATCTCCAGAGTTTTCTCTTCGATTTCAAACTCCCCAAGCCCCACCCCATGGCTTGCCATCCCTCAGCACTCTCTGATGGAGTTGTTCCTAGTCTTGCCTTCTGCCTGCTCTGTACCAATAGCACTGCGTTTTTTGAAGCCTTCCCGTATCACACTTGGGAATTTTGTCAGGGACTTAATACACTGCCACCACCCCAGCCAGCTGTGACCTGATCCCAAAAGAGAGGATTTTTAAAGGCACAGGCTTTTGCTTCCCATTGCCAACACACACTGGGATAAGTGACTTTGAAAGTTCACTGTTTGGCTGACGCCGAGAATTGCGCAAGTGAGAAGTCACGAAATGAAATGCTGGAGAGTCAGGTGCGAGAAGGCTACGAACAAGCTTCCACTAGAAAAACAGAAAATTATTTCTTTTTCCAAGTACGTGGGATTGAACCCAGGGCTTTCGCACTGAGCTCATCCCAGCCCTTTTTTTATGTTGAGACAGGGTCTCATTAGGTTGCTATATTACCCGGGCTGGGCACAAACTCATGATTTTCCTGCCTCGAGAGTGCTGGGATTGTGGGGCTGCATCACCAGGCCCTGCAGAGAAACAGAATATCCTTGACGGTGGCCGCATCTTCCACCACAGCCCTGGATCTCAAGGTTCAGCATGCATGGGAATTACCCAGGAATTTGTCTGGAATATGAATTCTCACACATCACCTCCTCGCATGCTGATGCAGTGCAGCTGGCATGAGGATCAGGAAGCTACCTGGCCTCCAAGCCTCCCAGGTGATCCTAGTTCAGTTACTCTCCAAAACTAGATATAGCACATGAAGAACCATCACAGGGGCTCTGGCCCTGCTTGACCCTCCACATGCTGGGCCAAAAACCAAAGAAAAATAAGGAAGACATGTTCTGGAAATGCATGATTGCTCCAATCCCATCAATTCCTTCCTTACTCATAGGAGAAATGAGATAAGATGGTTTGATGTCTATCCGTCTTAGAAATTTACAAAACTCCAGACACAGAAAGGACCATGATATTAGTGGTGCCTCCCTGACTTGAAGCAGGGCAGCGCTCTACCAATTGCACCTTATCCAGAACACACACAGGACGAGACTCCAGGGAAGCGAACCTCAAACTTCACTGTAAACAGGAATCCCTCAGGGCGCTTTCACAATCCCTGACCCGGAGCGTACCTCTTACAATCAGGCCAGGACGTCTGGGTGTGCAGCCAGACACTAATATCCTTTAATCCCTGGGTGGTTACAATGTGCAGCGAGGTTTGAGACTCACATAGAAGGTGTCTGCCTGTCCCTATGTATCTTCTGTAGATGTTCCAGGCAAGAAAATAAATTTACTGTTCTTGCAAGTTTAGAGGTCAACCGTATGCTCTGTCCCTCACTTGGAAAATCATATTGTACGTCAGCATATTAAAAGATGTGTAAAAATCCTACAATTCAGAAACCTCATCAGCTTTCTCTAACTCACCATTTCCCAAGTGTTTAATCACAAAACCTCTTCTTCGTTAGCCTCCTACAAAACCAGAGTTCCTAGGAAAGGTTGCTCCCCGAGTGACACAGCTCTAAAGAGGCTGACAAAATGTCCAAATTCAAAGCAGCAAAGCGGTAATTATTCTGAGCAGCAGCATCTCCTGGGATTCTTCACAAGATCCGGCTCCTTCTTGTCCCTGGGAGACTGGTTCCCCCAAGAGTGATCGCTTGTACTGGGAAAGACATGGGGAGAGATACTGAGGGAACCACTTCCATGTCGGTCCTTGGGAGCTGTGGAAGAAGACTCTACCTTTCCTGTTAAGAGAGATATCTCCTTCAATCGTGAAGTGGGCCACCTTCCTAACTATGCTAACCCTACCCACCTCATCCCCAGATGAAATCGGCTGCCAACCTGCTAGAACCCTGCTTTCAGAAAGCCTTCAGTTAGGTCAAATGAATTTAACCTGGTTGACCAGGGACTATTTTTAGAGTGTACATATAGATCAAAACATCACATCACATCCATAAATATACACAGTTATTATTTTTCAATTAAGTTGTAATGGCATAAAAATGTTTTTAAGAAACCATAAGATAATTATGAGGATGATTCACTTACTCTGTGGCCAGCTGCATAAGACAACCAAAATGAACCACAAAGAGTATTGATCAAGGAGTCTCATGTTGTATTAGAGGCTATGAAACAAGAAAAGAGTTAGTTTTCTCTAAGACCTTTTTTTCCCCTGGGGCCAAAGTTTAAAGAGAAATCCAACAGAATAATAACAGCAAAGACTACTTCAGGTACACGCTATATTCAGTTCCCTCTCCTAAAATAGAGAACAGATACGTAATTGACTGATAATGGACTGATTAGGTGTGTAACTTGTTTATGATTTAGGTCCTATAACTATGACTCTTTTAAAAAGATCAGAAAATGTAGGCACAGAGACTTGAAGTAGACCCCAATAGTCTCACAGAAAGAGGCAGATCTGGGTTTAAACCCAGCAATCTGGCTTAGAACACACACTCCTAACTCCTACCCCACACTGCAAACTCTCACAAGATCTATGAAGCCCATATTTGGGAACTGTTGAGATTCTTCTTTGTATGTCTATATTTTCCCTGTAGTCCTTTAGAAAGAAGGGGACTTTCCTTAGCCATTTCTCATCACTAGAAAGCAATACCTGACACCCAAAGTTAGAGGAGAGGTTTATTTTAGCTCATGGTTACAATCCATGGTCTGCCGGCTCCAAGGCAGAAGTACATGGCAGAGGGCCTAACAGAGGAAAAGCTGCTTATATCATGGCAGCCAGCAAGCAGAGAGAAGAAGGGGGAGCCAGGCAGGGAGATCTTCCAGGTCCTGTCCCAGGAAGCCACCACCAACCAGGCCAAGTCTGCCCTGTCACCGCTATGGTCCAATCCTCTTCCAAGAGCACTGCTGATGAGCACATGAAGCTTTGGGGACACTCTCAGTCTAAACCAGAACAAGACCTGACACAGAAGATGGCCAAGTTTCAGACTGAGAGGACCGTGAAAGGGAGTTCTTGGAGCAGTTGGCCGGCTCCTGGCTCTATGAAGCATCACCCTCGGCCACTGGCTGGGCACATGGGCTCGGGTCTAGCCTGCTCTCTTCACATGTGGTCTCACCTTCTGGGCCATCACCGAGTAAATGAGGACAAGACCCAGTCAGAGTCCATTGTGAGGAATAATTCTCTCTTCCTCCAAAAATCTTTTTTCTTAAACTACTGCAAGTGGATACCTTCCCTGGAGCCAAGCGGTCAAGGCTCATGACCTGGAGGAGGGGCTAGGAAGGGCGTGGAGACACGTCATCAGCTCTCACTCTGCAATCCATGTTCTCCCTCTTTCCCCATCCACACTGGGGGCTCTCATGCCAGTTCGAGCCTGAGGAGCACGTAGTGCCTGTACATCTGCTGTGAAAGGGTTCATCCTGCTGCAGAGGCCCCTTCTCAGTCCATCTTCAGTGTCCCTGCCCTCACTTCTCACGTTCCAGAACTGTACAATTTTTATACAGTCCCCTGAGATGCTAGACTAAGGGGGTGTTAGGGGTCAAATGACCCAGGCTTTCCAATTCACAGGCAAACCAGCCAGGGCCTCCAAATGGGAAAATTATTAGCTGATGGATTATTAGTAGTTGAATCAATTAATTTGATTCTTAGCCCATGATTCAAGGCCAAACCGCTCGGCCAGCACTTTACCCCACAGGCCCTTATTGCCAGGTAACCAAATAATCCATCCCAACTCGATTCTGTGCTTGTCTGCTCTCCTCTTCCCCAAATCCTCCAGAGGCACATGAGCCTGAGAGGCGTTTTCTCCACTGATTTCCTTACAAGGTTTGCCAAGTCTTCTCAGAGCCTCTATAGCCAAACTTCACACAATCATGGAGCCAAGAGGGACTTGGGAATCCAGTCTACCTCTTTGTGTTGCAGGTGTGGAGATTGGGACTCTGAAGGCAGTGACTTACAGGCCTTGGGTTTCTTAGTGAGAACTCAGCTATGGTAACAAAATCAGCAACAATAATAGCATCAAAGGCAAACAGGATATTGACAAATCCTAAGAAGCACACGTGTACCACCCCGGCCATGGAAAAGAGATCTATAATCACAGTATAAACACTAAGACTAACCAAATATTGACCTCAATAAATAGCTACTGGACTGAACACTTTACCTTCACTTACTAATAGCATAGAGTTAACATTTGAAGATTCATAAATCTTAATGCTGATACTAGTAAAGATCAAGGGGGAGAACTGGAGAATGAGAAAAATGAAATGTGGAATATTAATCAATGGAAGATGAGACAGAGGAGAGAAAGAGATTAAAGAATCCTATTAAGGAGTAAAAGGAAATGAAGAGTATTAGATAACAATAACAGAAGAAAATGAAGGCAAAAAATACGAAGAGAGAAAAAAACAGCAAAATAAAGGAAAAGTAAAAGAAGAAAAATGTTAAAAGGAGAAAAGTAAAAAGAGAAACTAAGCCTCAAACCATCCCCCCAAAAAACCAACCAATGAAGAGAAAAGCAAGCCAAAAAAGATTGAGGCCATTAAAACAATTCCTGCTGTTTTTATCACCATAGCTTTAGAGTACAGTTTTAGGTCGGGGCCTGTGATGCCCCCACCTTTCCCCTGTTGTTGTTTCCCCTGTTGTTTTGGTTGTAAGAACATTTAACGTGAGCTCCTTCTTCTTAATAGATTTTGGGGGGTGGTGCTGGGGATTGAACTCAGGGCCTTGCACCTGCTAGGCAAATGCTGTGCCACTTGACCTGGATCCTCAACCCCCTTAACATATTTTAAAATGTCCAATCTCATGTTGTCAACTACAGGTCCTAAATTGTACATCAGACCTCTAACACTCAACTCATCTTGCCTAACTGTAATTTTATACCCATTGAATGATTTCCCACTTCCTCTTCAGCTTAGTCTTGGCAACCACCATTCTGTTCTCCACTTCTATGAGTTTAGCTGTTAGATAATTCATAGGTGGGACAAGGCAGCATTTGTCTTTCTGTGACTCACTCATTTTAGCTAGCGTTAAGTCCTCTAGGTCCGCCTACTTATCACAAATGCAGGGCTTTCCTTTCACGAGGCTGAGTAATATTCCTTTCTATGTACATACTACATTTTCTTTATCCACTCATCTATCCTTGGACTCTCAGGTTGCGTCCACCTCTTGGCTACTGTGAATAATTCTGCAGTGAGCACGGGGGTAATGATATGTCTCTGACATACTGATTTCAATTCTTTTGAATATATACCCAGAAGTGTGATTGCTAGATCATATGGTGGTTCTGTTTTTTGATTCACAAGCAGATATTTTTGCATGATTTATATCAGCCTTGTATTTTCAATTAAAGCAGGACTCCTAGGATTAACATAGTGGAACAAAACAACCACAGGCTGTTTATCTGAATGAGTCCAACACTTCATAGCAAGATGTAAGGAAATACTGACATTCATTTACAACCACCATGAACCGTTCTTAAAATTTTCCTACCTGTACCTCATATCCCCTTCCATACATACACGGAACACATATTTTAACTTCCGTTGAGCTCTTCTATAGAGTAAAGAGAGAGGAGTCCTGTATATGACTTGGGGGTCCGTGGCCAAATTTCTACTTCGTCGTTTATCTCTTTCTTCTTGAAGTCTTTAAATGGCTGCTTAGAATTTAATCAGAAGGAGGCATTAAATTGCTTCGTTAGTCCTGGAAACTTGCTCACTTAGTACTCCCTTTCCAGTCATCGTGTATTCCCTGCCTTCTGATAGATTCTAAGGGAGCAAATAACTCCTCGGTGCACTGTTTTATTCGCATAGAACCAATATTGTCTTTTTCAACTAGGATAGATTTTCATATAACTCATTCAAGATTTCTAACTCTCTACTTAATGTTTTCCATCATCTAGATTGCAAGTGACACATGAAAAATACATTAATCATCTGCTTAATGGAACTAAGGTTATTTTCAGCCCGAGTTTTAATATTCAAAAAGAACAGTACTAAAAGAATAAAATATCTCATGTGAAAATTATAATATCTAGTTTCAAATATCCCATCTTCTAGAATAAATGTAATGTCCGTGAAGTTTTAGATGTGTTTTATTTTACTTTGTGATCTTAAATTGAATACCCTTGGTACCATGCACACCTAATTTTCCACCTTTTCTAAACTTCTTCTCCCCACAGGAAATCCTGTTGCTGGAATTCCATGTATGACGTGGTGTCTTTGGCTGGCTGACTTTGGAATCACCCTGTTTGTCAGATACAGTCACCTTCCACCACCCACAAGCGTGATCATCATTATATACCTTGGGGTCTTGGTAATTGATATTCCAAATACCCAAATTTGATATTTAATATTCCAAAGAATAGGAAGAGAAGGAGTTTGAGTGTGGAAAAAAGGATCATCCAGAAAAATGAAGAAAGATGCATAGGTAAGACCTGGTCCTGTCCAGGGCCTTTGGTTGGTTGAGGTGAGGAACTCGCTATTAGAAAAGTGAAGACCAGGAGCCAGTGCCCCTCAGGAGGTAGAGAAGAGCACGTGATGAACTGGGAAACCCTCCTGCTACCTTGCATGAAATACAACAATGCCTTGCCTCTCTGAGGACAAATGTGTTAAGAACATAGAGTTGACATCTGTGATACAAACATTGGAAATGCCATCACGGGCACTGGAAATGGCTTAACGTCACCAGGCATGCGACATGACAAGTAGGTGCAGGCGTAGGTGGAACAGAAGAAATAGCAGGGTGTAGTTCCAATAAGGATAGCAGCTTGCAGACGTGTTATTGTGGTTGTTATTTAGAGATTCGTGTGAAGCATCATGTGGGAACCACCAGCAGGATCCAAAAAATACTTTGAGCAGGATTGACTTTACTAATTGGGCCATCAAAATACCACAATTTAAATTAAAATTAAATATAATCTAAATATTGAATCCTAAATGATGACATGTATAGGGATGAAGGATACTAAAGGTGATATCTACAACTCACTTTGAAATGAATCAAAAAATAACGTGGTGGGTTCATGGATGAATTGGTGGATAGATAAATTAGTGGATAACACACACACACACATACATATATGTACAGGCAAATATAACAAAATATTAGCCATTACAGAATCTAAGTATTGAGTATAAGCAGTTTATTTTCAAAATTTCTATATGGTGGAAATCTTTCACAGAAAATTTTGCAAAAATATAGTCTCCTGGGAGTCACAGCTCTCACTCTGGTCTCTTCTCTGACTTTTTCTTTTCTTCGCTCTTCCTCCTGAAATAAAAGTTCTGGTTCTTTTTATGCCTCGTACTGTGATGCAGTCATTTAACCATCAGGGATGCTATAAACCATGAGGTCTTCGAGGCTGGCACACAGAATAGGTGATTCTCAGGATCTCCGAAGGCTGGAGGGGGTTAGAGCAGCTTGAGTCTGCTGAGAATTTTCCTCACAGCCTCCTTCACCTCCTTGTTCCTCAGGCTGTAGATGAGGGGGTTCAGCATGGGGATCACCGCAGTGTAGAACACAGACACCACCCGATCCTTTTCTGAGGAGCCACCAGAGTTGCCTCCCAGGTACATGAAGATGAGGGTGCCGAAGAAGAGTGACACGGCCGTGAGGTGGGAGGTGCAGGTGGAGAAGGTCTTGGCCCGGCCTCCCGCAGAGCGGATCCTCAGGACGGCCCTGATGATGAACAGGTAGGACACCAGGATCGCCACCAGGCAAGCAGGCAAGACGAAAATAGCGAACACAACAATCACCACCTCCTGGATGTAGCTGTCCCCACAAGCGAGTTTTAACAGTGGAGGGAGGTCACAGAAAATGAAGTCAATCTCATTGTTTCCGCAGAAGGTGAGACTGAAGGCTGAGACCGTCCGCACCAAGGCACTAAGGAGACCAGCCCCGTAAGCCCCAGCTACAAAACCCAGACAGGCCTTCTGTGTCATGATGGTGACATAGAGCAGCGGCCGGCACACAGCCACATAGCGGTCGTAGGCCATGAAGGCCAGGAGGTAGCAGTCAATGGAACCAAAGAAGGTGAAGAGGAAGAACTGAGCTGCACAGCGGGTGTAGGACAGAGCTACCCCACGCTCCAGCAACACGGCCATCATCTGAGGAACAGTGACGGAGGAGTAGCAGATGTCCATGAAAGAGAGCTGGCTCAGAAGGAAGTACATCGGGGTGTGGAACCGGTGGTCTATGCAGATCAGAACGATCATCCCCAAGTTCCCCAATAAAGTGATGAGATAGATAGACAAAAACAAGAGGAAGAGAGGGGGTCCCCGCTCAGGAAACTCGGTGAACGCAACCAGGAGGAACTCTGTCACTAGGGTGAGGTTAGTCTCTGCCATGAAGCCCATGGCGCCTGAGAAGACAGATGAGAAGCAAGTTAAGGAGCTACAAGCAGGATTTACCTGCATTTCTACCTTTCGTTTATTGAACGTGTACTATGGGCAAAATATGCCAGAGATGATAGATCTCAGCCTCTGCCTTCATGGGAGTCCTGTAAGAGTCACCTCTATGTCATTAAAACAAAAAAAAGAAGGGGTACAGGTAAACATTTCCAGCATACGATTGTGTGTTCTCCCACTTCTACAGCTAAGCAGCTGTGTGAGCTTGGGAATCAGGCGACCCTTCTGAGCCCACCTGCCCCCCGCTCCAGTGGGAGCTGCTGCAGGGGCTGCCCGCCCTCCCCTGCCACCCAGCTGTCCATCTCAGGGCCCTGCCATCTTCCTCCACGACTACGGCTCCTGGTATTTCCAGCCCGGTTCTTTCACATGTGGATTAAAACAGCCATGGGACTAACTGCTCACCCTGCCTTCAGGTGTGTTTCTTGCCAGTCCTTGCTCCTTTAATTGAAATCACAATTAAAATCTGCCTACTTCCTCGTGCCTATTTCTTACTTCTCAGTCTCACACCCTGGTCACGCACCCCCTCCCACAGCTTCTCCAACCACACTGCGGTCTATCAGCAGCTCCTCTGTCTCCCCATTCTTTCCCTCTGCACACGAGGCAGCACACCCCTCCTGCCTGGGACGCTGTGCCTCTCCAACCCCCAGCTCCTTCCCGACTCTCAACTACATTCAAGCCTCCATTCGCATTGCGCCTCTTGAAAGACACCTTGCTCCATCTGTCTCCTGCAGTCTCTACGTGGCCTTGGGGCTCAGGGCGCGTGAGGGTTTAATAGGTTTTTGTGGAGTAAGTTTTCAAATGAGACCCATGTACACATGGTCAAGTGATTACTTTTATATCTTGAAACCCTTTAGCCACAGAAAATGCATGAAGTATAAAAACTGGCTAAAATTGATGAACGGCCACAAAGATCAGGCACCATTCATAGGTTTACGTGTCTGTCTTCAATCTAACTGCCTGCTTGCTTAACAGAAAGCTGTGATCACAACTAGACCCATCTGGTTTTTACCAAAAAGGGATTTCATTTTTTAAAACTATATTGTCTTAATAGAAGACACATAGATGGACACTATTCTAAATAGTTTATGTATTAACTCACTTAATGCTCACAATCACTTTCTGATGAAGGAACTTTCCTTATCCTCATTCTACAGCTGAGGAAACTGAATCAGAAAGATTTTAACACGCACAAGATTGCACAGCCAGTGCACGGCTGAGCTGTCCTTAGAGGCGAAGCTGCGCACAGGTCTGTTTAGTGGCGGTAGGGTTTCACGGGCTTCGGGATGTGTCCACCACGAAGTCACCAGGCACCATGCCTGCACCGCAGCCTACAGACACCCGAGGGCAGATGGGGGCTCTGGAGCTAACGGATCCAGCATCTCTTGGCAGAGCCGCAGTGCGGCAGCACAGAGAAAACACTGATCATCTTGAAAGCATAAGACTTTGGCAGCTGGACCCGAGTTGGACTGACCTATCGGGGAAAATGATAAATCGAGGAAGCTGTGCATGAACCAAGGAGCCAGGTCAGTCTCCTCACCCGGATTCCACTCCAGCTTTACCTGGCTGGTCTTCTCCTTTGTCTCTTCCTTAGTCTCATGGAGGTCATTCTGGTCCACCACTTAGAGAAGCACCCTCAGAGTGCAAAGGGGAGAGGACTTGGAGGTCTGGTGCGTCCTGTTGCCTTTCCACACCTGCTCAAGTGTGATGATGATCATGGGCCAGTCTCTTAGAGCCTCAGTGCCCATCTCCCTCCTTCCACATTGCACACGCGCGTACACACACACAGACACACACACACATGTGCGCGCTGTGAACCAGTGATGGGACCTTAGCTGTCTGACACTTCCCAGCCAGGATGGTCCCAAAGATCCTTGTAGCTACTATTGTCCTAGCAAGGACTCTCTTTTATTCTTTGTTTCTGTGATCTGCCAAATCTGGTTGCTCTCTCTAAGTTTCGTTCAATTTCAAGGTCTGGACAGAGGTTGGAGAACAGCCTCTTCCTATCGGCTCCCAGCTCCAACACAAATCCCTTTAGGAGAAGACGCTAGTAGTCGCTACCAGTCCCCCGAGGTCCCCAGTGGATGCTGGAAGTGGTCTCTAAGGAGCAGCAATTAGTGTTCACACAGGTTCCTCAGGAGGCAGCCGGTCTCTCACACGTAGGAAGAGAAGCGGCTTCCTCTGAGACCCGTCCCCAGCGCCCTCACACACTCACTGAGTCTCAATTCTGCGTGTTCCCTTGAAGAATTAGACGTCTCTAGCAATGTCTCCAGTCAGAAGAATGTCACGCATTATTCCAGCTGCTATCTTCACCAATGAGACTGTGTCCTGATCGTGGGAGGATTTTATCTGCATTACCCAGAAGTGCCAGAGAGCACCCGACCTTGTCTATGATTTCTGTTTGTCCTCTCTGGAGTCACAAGATTCATTAAGTTACTCTCTCCCTCTTTCTCTCTCTCTCTCTCTCTCTCTCTCTCTCTCTCTCTCTCTCTCTTTCTCTCGCTCTCTCTCTCTCCTTAAACACAAAAGAAACCACAGGGGAAAACAGAGGCCTGAGGAGGAGAATTTGGCAAGTTCTTCTCGGCGTGCTCTTTGCCAGCTCTGTATCTTTGACAGTGTAGACTTTTTAGGTCCTACTTCATAGACATTTTGTTAAATTGAATTATAATATGTCTCAAGTCAAAGAAAAGGAAATAAGGAAGATGAGAAAGAACAAAATAATTTTTCTCTTTGACAATTATGGGAACCAAGAGAAAATGGGACCATTGTAGTTCATTGACTCATCACTGTGCTAAGAATTCTAAATGAGCAGCAAGAGATACAAAATGGAACTGATAACACACACACACAATATTTGTCTATAAGAAATATGCACCCTAGAAAATAATTATCCATCCTACAGGATGACAAGTACAAAACTTCAGCAAAATCTGAGCCATGTAGCATGCATATTCATTGAAGGGCAAGACGACTTGCAGGTGGGTAAATCAGGGAGGCCTCCCATGGGAGATGGACTTTGACAGTCCGTTTCAGAAGAGGAGGAGATGGAGCAACAATATAAAAGACACTTCAGGAAGGGGGATCGGCATGACCAGTGCATAACAGAAGAGCCCGAGGAATGCTCTGGGGACAATGAGTGACACCACGGTGACAGTACAGGATGGAACAGGCTGAGGATCCCTTTTCCAAACTGGTTGGGACCAGAAATGTTTCAAATTTCTCATGTTTTCAGATGTTACAATATCTGCAAAGACAGAATGAGCTGGCTCAGCAATCCGTGAATATGTACAACCTCTCTGCACTTCAACTTCCTCATCTATAACTTGGGGGTAATAACACCAATCTTAAAAAGTTATGAAGAAAAATCAATAAAGAGAGAAAGTAGAGCCGCTCTTCTGCAAGGTAACTTGATCTTCACAGAGGAGGATGTTTTCCAACTTCCCCAGTTCAGCCTTCTTCCTACTTCCCAGTCCAAATCTGTACATACTCCATGTCACTTCAGAGTTCACACGGACTGGTTATTTTAAGACAGCGCCAAAACCTACTTGGATTTTAAAGACGGTAGAACCTGCTGCTAACCATTGTGATAACCACAGAAATAGCCAGCATACCCGCAGGCCTGTCTTAATCACCTTCCTCATCAATGGGACAAAATACACAGCATCAGCAACTTAAAGGAAAAAGGTTTGTTTTGGTTGATGGCTTCACTCTGCACTTGGCTGGGTCCAAGGCAGAAACGGATGGCAAAGGGGCCTGGTGAAGGACAAGCTGCTCAAAGCATGGTGACCAGGACGCAGAAAGAGAAGGGACGAGGCAGGAAGGCAGGTAAATGCTTCCGGGTCACCCTGTCCCGTGACCTGCTGCTTCTAACCAGGCCCCACCTCCCAACGGCACACTCAGCTGCATTGCTGAAAGCGCCCTCCTGATCCCGTCGTCTTCCAAACACAGGAGGCTTTGGGGGCCACTTTCGATCTAAACCGTAACAGAGCCCGTTACGTGCCAGGCACTCTGCTGACCATTTCACATACAACTTCTCACTGAAGAATTATAAATTATTCAAACTAAATATAACATTTCTAATCATATAAGAAAATCCTCATAGATGAAAAAACAGTCTTGCTTTGGACGAGAGTCCTCAGAAGTCCATCATGCAGCGGTCTCCTCCTCTTCCTGTCTTCCATTTTACTCTTCTCTAGCTCAGTGTTAATGTTACTGTCGATGTCAGAGTTCCGTTAGGGTCGTTACACAATTTAAGTTCAAATATCTATCAGTCTTTCTCTCCATTAAAATGTAGGATTTCCGGTTGATAGTACATCTGGGTCTTGCGCTGCTTTCCCCGGCACTGGGCTTCATGGGAAACTCCCTACTGAACGAGACCCAACCTCTGGGAGCTGGTCCTGTGCTAGTACACCCAGAACATTTGCAAATGATGAGAGCCCGGATGGGTAGTACGACAGAGGAAGCTGCTGATGAGCATTTTGCAGAGCTGTGAAGATAATTTTAACAACTTGACTTTATTAAAAGCATTGCTCAGAGCCTCCTTGACTTCCTTGCTCCTCAGGTTATAAAACTGAGAAGTTCAGCGTGGGGCTCACTAGGACACAGAAGATGGCCACAGCATTTTCCCCTGTCAGAAACTTCCCTAAATCACCGCATACACTGATCAAAGCTGGAGTCCCAAAGGTCAGCCCGACTGTGGCTACTTGTGAGGCAAAGTAGAGAGTTCTTCACCTGGAGACCTGATTTGCAGGTGTGCAGACGGCTTTGTTGATGAACAGGATCACAGCTAGTCAGGTCAGAGCCGTATCAGAAGCAAAGAGGAAAATCAGCAGCTGCAGGAGGAAGCTAGCTGTCCCCACAGTCAGAACATTAAATCATTTGGTGAGAGCACAGGAGGGAGAAGGAATGTATTGATAAGGTTAAATTAGCCAAACTGAAATATGCAATCGCCAGCTTCTGCCAGACATCTTGGGAGGCAGGATGATAGCACAGAGCAGGGACTGACAATGCCACAAAATAATAAAGTCATACCTCCATCTCTCTCTAACTCATACATCCAATATGAGGCCTTAATTTCAGTCAAATGATAGTCATGAAATTTTTAAGCAGCAGCTTCCCGCCATTCACTTCCACTAACACCCGTGACCGCCACCGCGCAATAACCCGTGTTCCTGACGGTAGCGCTGGCTTTACTTCCCCGGTTCAAGCAACAGTGAGGACTTGTCATTTCCTTTCCCTTTGAGAGTGGGCCTGGTGTACCAGGGACTAAAGGAATCATTTGTATTTCTAAGTAGATTTTTAATGCACTAAAGAAATAATCCTCCTGGCATATAATTGCAGGAGAAACCATATTGAAAGATAAAACTTTTCCTCGGAATTCTCCAGGGTTGATCTTTTAATATATAGCGTGATCCTGGGAGACAAGAAGAAAAGAGTTTACACCGTAAGCGTAAATTTCACCCTGTGATAGAATCATTTTCTTGTTCAAAATCAAAAGAGATGACATCAGCAGGTAAGATGAGAAAATTCAAGGACGTCCTGATTAGCGTATAGACGTTGTCCGGATCCTCAAGAAGGGGCTTACGCCCTGACACCCCTCAAGCTTGGCTGATTCCCAGAGGGCCCGGGAAGTGATACAGTCTCCACCTCAGCTTTAGAAGCATCTGCAAGAGGGGCTACTAGCGCCTCACTTCCTAGCATGATGGCAAACCACCGAGGGACACTCTATAGCCAATGCGTCAGCGCAGAAATGTATCAGCAGTGGCTGGTGAAGGTGCCAGGCAGAGGGACCAGGACAATTTCACAGAATCGTGATGCCTCTATGTAAAAAAATTTGCCAAGAGGGTTGGGAAGCCAAAGCAGGCTTAGGGCCACACAAAGAGGATGCGTCTCTCAAAAGAAGCCCCAGACTTGATCATGGACAGCATCAGCACTTGCCTGTGGCAGTAAGAACACAAAGCCAGCCGTGAGAAAGAGGGGACCAGCTGTACCAACTATCTTGTCCCCAATGCCAGGGACACGTACAGCCCCTGGGAATTTAGACCACTGCCAGGGAGAAGGGAATAAAAAGGACAGAAAATTTCAAACAGACCGAGTTTAAATCCTGAGCGGCCATGTTTAAAACTGAAAGTCACTGAGTTGCTTTGGACTGGAAGGGTTTGCTTTTTTTGCCTTTAGTGGAAAAAAAAGAGTAAGTTTGGTTAAAATGAAATTTTAAGAAGTTATTTTTCTTGCACACCTGCATCAAGACTATAAATTATAAACCTGTTACTCTTTCCAGAACATAAAGCAAAATGCCACCAGGAGGAAAGGGAATCATGAAAAACATTAGGAGGCACCAAAGAGCAGGGGTAATAAAATTTTAAAAATAACAGAAGGAAATTTCCTTGAGCTTAAAAAATAAATCTTAAGCTTTCAGATCCAACAGCTCACCAAGACCCTGATATCAATAATGGAAAAAGGCGCAGTTCTTGATGCAGGGGCAGAATGAATATATTACACATTTCTGGAGGAAAAAGAAAACAAAAACAAGCACCCTATAAGGGAAAAAGGACGCTGCCTTCAAATTTTGCACCTACTGTACTAAATATTGGATGCCAAAAGAAAAAAATGTCTTAACATGTCAGACAGAATGATGTAGTATAAGAATTCAATACTCCACCAACTTACTCTTCAAATATGAATTAATCATACAAGACACATTCTCTGGGCACAGTACAAGGCATATAGAAATTAACAAAGATCTAACTAAATACATTATCGATCATTTTGACGTACTGGAGTAGCCTGTTCTGTTAATCTTAAAATAAAGTGGAGCTCATTTTGAAGATGCAAGCTACTTAGAAATAACTGATTTTGATAAGTATGTATTAAAACCTGTCTATCGTAGCAATTACAGCAAAGGAGAAAAAGTAGACCTGTAAATGTGTTGTATTAGATAATATAGACAACAAAACAAATGAAATGTATATTACGAGTAAATACTAATTATTCATACACACAAACACATCAAAAAGAAGCTACAAGGAAGTTAAAAATGTTTAAGTAGCTGAGAGTTATATATGAGAAAAATATTTAAATGGATCTGATAAGCCAGGAGCTGACTCTTCAATCAATAAAAGAGACAAACATATTGCCATTCCAAGAGGGAAAAGTCACATAAAGCCAAACAAATAAATACCACTAGGATTGAACAATAAGAAAAACACAATTCGTACAGGTAAGTTTGTATTATGAAAAAGAACACTTCAAATATATTAGATGGACAAGAAAATTAAGTATGACATGAAGCTATGTGTAGCAACATGAATAAATCTCAAATGTTTGGAGAACAAATTGATGGAGATTTGAATATTATGGCACCACTACATACAAAGTTTTAGAATAATTATGAATAAACTACAGAGATACAAATATGTACTAGAGAATAAAAGCATGTGTGTAGATGTTAATGCCAAATTCAGAGTATTGATTATCTCTGGAGGAGGAAAAGTGAATGAGATCATAAACGGGCACACCTGAATGAGATTTTGTTACAGAAACAAATCTCTATGTTCCTGGTATGATTAAAAAATTACAAGAGAATACCCTACACAATCACAGAACAATTAAAATCCAAATGTCATGTTTCTCAGGAAAATATTATAATTATTAAGCTATCACAAAAGAAAGAGAAAATTAAATATATCCTCAGAGCTGAAAAGTAGTCAAAGTCCTACCCCCATCCAAAGCACCAGAATATTACACTTTCATACTAACAATCATTAGAACTTGCAAGAAATAGATCATCCCTAGGATATTTAGACACTTCTGGACACACAATCGATAGGACAGCATTGATAGCAAAACCAGACGCAAGTGACGTATGTGAATAAAATCATACAGGAATCACTTTTGCCTTCAATTGCAAAGATTTTGGAATAAAAATCAGGCAATTGCATCTGTGGGTGTAAATACACAAACCTTAGTACATAAACCTTAGTACATAAAACTTAATCGAAGGGTGCAGAGATGGATTAACATTAGAATAGCTATTAATGTGCATTTTTATATATTCAAAGAGAAACTCATAGGCTCTTTGTTATATATGCCCGAAAAGCTCTTGATAAAATTGAACGCTTATTCCTTACTTAAAAATATAGCTAGCAATAACAACAAATTTGAGAAATTAATAGTAGGAGGCATTTTGATGGTGACAAGAGGTGATGGCAGCAAGCGCCACCCCAGATGGAGAGATACAGAAGGCTTCACCATTAGTATCATGTTCACTGCTTCTCACAACGACAACTCAACCTTGCCCTGGAGGCCCTAACCCCTGTAAAACATTAGAAAAGTAAAAGAAAATAATTAGTATTTACATGAATATAGAAACCTGTTAGAATTTACAGGATCATACATTGTCAAGGCAGAAAACCAGAGAAATAGTAGAACAATTATCACAATCTAATCAAAGATCATAGTCTGGTGTCCTAAAAACTTATCATGGGCCTTCATAAAATGCCAACAAAAATACCTGAGATCCTTAGGCTGTGTGCTCAGTGCATTTAATCATGTCTTAGTTATTCAGGTAGATGGAGTTACTAGTACTGTTATTGTTTGTTTGGTCAAAGAAGGCTTCTTGGTCAACCCCCATTTCTGCCTCTTTTCTGCAAGCTGAAAGATTTCAGAGAAGTGACTCTTAAATACAGAGCAATCTGGGTAGCACTTTATAGTTTTCCTGGGCTGAATAAACAACAGAATCTCTGTGTTAAATCTTGGAACTCCAGAAGGTACCTAATTTTGTAAATGTCAGATGTTCAGATGAAGGAATTTCCTATGTTCACAGGGGCCCTTGAAGGCGGGGAATTCCCCCAAAGCATGACTCACTCCCATGCCTGAGGTCAAGGTACATATTTTAGTCTCTCCGTGGCCCTGCTACTGATACCTGGCCCTTCAGTCAACAAATTCTCATTTACTGCCCACCAGTGTCAGGTGGATAACTGGAAATTCAGGAGACAGTAGAGAGCCACATTCACAGGGTCTCCTCCCTGCCGCAATGTCTCGGGGCCATTGGAGAATCAAGCATCAAACAAGCAACAATAGTAGTTTGTGTGTTTCATAAAAGAGCAGAGAGGGACTTACCCTTGTTTGCACCAGCCAATAGGCTACTTGGGTAATAAAGTGAAGGCCAATAATGCCTGTAGACTCTACAGGTAGGTCCTGATCACAGGAGGGGCCTGAACAGCTCCAAGCACAATAGAGATCAAGACATCAGGAAGCCACAGGAAGTCATAGTAAATGATCGGGGATAACTCTGAAACTGATCTGCTGGGAAAAAAAACAAAGCTTCAGTCCACCAATATTAAGTATATTTTAGGTGACTGAACTGTGGTATGTGTATCTAAAAAGCAGGAGTGTATTCATGCATCCATCACTTATTCCTGGATGCTTATTTCCTACATACTTATTATCCAACTGTAGTTCCTGGATACTTATTACCCAACTGTTTTAGGCTCTTGGGGACACAATAGAAAACCCTACCCTCATGAACTTAGATTTTTGTGGGGTGACAGAAACTAAAACATGAAGGGAAGGTATGTTATATCAGATGGCGATAAGAAAAGTACAGAAGAAAATGATGTTAGGGAGGTCGTTTGCTATTTTAAATTAGGTGATCCAAGAAGTTATCGATAAAAGGTGGTATATGAGAAAAGACCTGGAGGAATCAGGAGATCAAGTTATATAGCTATCCCGAGGGATAACATTCTAGTAAGGGAAATAGTACGTGCAGAGGTCCTGAGGTAAGATCGTGCCTGGTGTGTTCCTGGGACAGCAAGGAGTTCAGAATTTAGCAGAAAAAATGAAGACACACAAGGGAACTGTTTTATAATTCAAACAATGATGCTAGAAATTCTTCCTAATCAATTAAGAGCAACTGTGCCAGGATTCTAGCGCTGGGCTATGAGGAGAAGGCTTGGTATTCGCTGGAAGAACTAAGTGTTTTAAGAAGATAGAAATATTAACTACCCTGATCAGATCATTACCCATTGTATGTATGTATCAAATTGTCACCCTGTGTTCCATAAATCTGTGTGATTAGTATAATAATTTTTTAAAAGAACCTGGAAGCAAGGTCAACGCTAAACAGAACCACTCTTCACATAGTAGGTAAAACATTCAATCTGGCAGCATTGGGATGTTGGGATCAAGGCAAACCTGGCAAGCCCCTCCCCTGAAGCCGCAGACTCTTTCCTTCCGCGTTCCTTGTTCTTTCTCTGCTCGTGACTTCCGGTCTTGTGCTGGCTTTAATCTCGGAGCGAACCGCGCACAGGAACCTGGACGCTAGGCCTTCACTCCCAGCCCTGCCCATCCCCCTCCACCCTGACTACCTGTGTGATTCACACATCGCTCTTACCCTCTGAGCTTCCACTTTCATACCTGGGTTTTCTTTATTAAAGCGCCTTTCAAAAAATATGGAGAGAATTCTAATTTAGCCAACCAAAGACCGGAAGCTGGGCAGACTTATTTTCATGATTCACTTTTCTTCCCCTTTCCCTTCCCATAAGGCACTGCATGTACCTCCGCCACATGAGCGGAGGCAGAGTGGGGGCATGTCCTCCGTCAGAGGGGTCCTGGCTCCAGCACAAGACCCCACTAGAATGTTCTCCAATCTGTGATGTCCACGCAGTGACGGACCTGGGTCTCCAAGGACAGGTGATTGCTGATACTAAGGTTCCTTGTATACAAATGACGTGATATGGGACTAGAGATGCTTTCTCTTCCAACACCGTTTCTTAAAGCCATCGGCCATCTCTAAGAAGGTTCGGGGAGTCCGAATTCCAGTTCTGACTTATGCTGTGAGGAATTATCTGTCTCCTAGCATCCAGTTTGTTCAGTCCTGATAATGCCATGAATGATGGGACCTGCCACCCTACCTCCTGTGACCTAGGAGACCATGCTTGGTAAATACTGCACCCCCCCCACTGCCCAGAGACGGCGTAATAGGAACCTTCTCGCCTAGGGGAAGACACAGGCCGCTGTAGCCGCCAGTTCGCCCTCCCTGGAGTCAGGCGGTTCATCAGGTCTCTCCCTTTCAGCTGTAACGCAAGAGAAACCCCAGGAGAACCATAAGTGGGACAAGCAAGCACAGCCCAGAGAGGCAGCAGGCATTGTCTGCAGGTTGGCGTGACCTCTGCCAGCTCTCTGCAGCAGAGAAATTGTGGCAATTATTCTTAGCATTCCGATGCACAAACATTTTTTTCGAGCCTCACAATGTCCAGGCAAGAAAAAGGAAAGGAATAAGGTCAGGAAGAAATGCCTTTGAGAAGGGAGGGACAGGAAAGAGACAGGTGGCAGCCATCTGCACATTCGGTCAATTGGTCATTTCTCATCATGGAAGGCGCTCTAGAAGCCAGGGATGAAATTCACACATACACACATGCACACACATGCACATGCGTACACAAATACACATACATATTTCCTGCCTTCAGTAATTTCATAGGGTGCATGAGAAGCAGAATATATACACAAGCAGTGATCTCCACATCGTGATAGACACTCGTGTTCAGTACCCACGTCCCCGGCACAGGTGACTTGGTTGTTGCAGCAAGCGGACAACCTGTAATTACAGTCATGCTCTTTCTGTGTGTCGTGACATAAAACACATTCAAACAAAAAAAAACAACCTTCCTAAAAGATGAAAGGTGGTTTTCTTGGAGAAGTTGGGAGATTTTCACTGTTATGACTTCTCATTACTAACACTGGTGAAAATAAGAGTACGTTTGTGCGTTACACAGCTAGGGCGTGAGTTAGAGTAATTGTTAGGAGTCTCCCTTGGACATGGCTTCACTTTCTTCTTTCTCCAAGATATAAATCAAAAGGTTCCATGTAAGAATGAGTATACTATTAAATACCTTCACAAAAGCAGCGTGATCAGCTGCTCGGCTTTTAGCTGTCAGTTAACACCATGCGATCAAGGTCTGTATATTCCCTGAGCAAGTGAGGTAGGACTCCGAGTGTTTAGAAATCCCCAGAGGTGGCGTACAGCTCTGGACGCTTAGACTCGCTCAATGATGTCATCTCATTGATCACGGTGTTGCTTGCCAGAGCAGCAAGGAGAGTCTTATTACACACACGCACACACACCGCACACACCCCACCAGTTGGGACCACTCAGTTGTAAGCAACCAAAGCCAATTTGAGCAAGTTTGTGCAAAACAAAACAAAGTTGGACTCTCTCGGTGCCCACTGGCTCAAGAACACAGCCAAATTCAGGCCAATATTCCTCGAGAGCCCTGAGGAAACCAGAGAAAGTGCCTTCCGTTTCTCATCTCCGCTTCTCTCTGCACATCAGCTTCATATGCCTTTGTGTCTAAAGAACTGTTTTCATTGCAGTTCAGTCCACGTGGCAGAATCTGCCCAATCACAGTATCCAGGGAGGAAGCCCACGGGTCTAGCCCACCGGAGAGGCCAGTCTTTCATAGTTCCGATCCCAAGTTCTCACAGAAGGGTCTCATACAAGCCAAACGGGAGTCGGTAGGGCGCCTCTGTCCTATGTATCTCTGGCCAGAAGATGGAGCCTCCTTAGCAACTGAGTGTCTGTCTCAACTAAAGGGACTACAGCAGCACAGCTACTGCGTGGAGCTGTATTATACAGGGACTTCCAGGTCCAAGGTTTGGTCTTCACCCAAAGAGCAACTGAAACCATACACTCTAAGGCAAGAGGCTGACTCAGATTATTAGGCAATGTGACTGGTGGTTTTATAAAGCTTTCCTGCTAGGCGGCATCCGTAGTCTTTATTTCTCATGTGCTAATAGGGCTCTGTGTCTACCAAAGGTCTCTGCCACCTGGGACATGAACCAAAAATTATATAAGTAATATATTTTAAATTATATATATATATATATATATATACACATTATATATGTATAGAGACAGAGACAGAGAGAGACAAAGACAGAGACAGACAGAAGAGGGAGAGACAGAAAGAAGAAAAGAAGGTACATGGTAGGAATTTCAGAGAAATTTCCTTTTCTCTAAAATATCTGCTATTACAATGTTTTCTCATTTGTTAAATCATGTGTTCCCTATATACATTCAAGCCATGTGGCCACAGGTATAATACCCACGAGGTAGCAGATGTCCTGGAGTTATCTTTTCTTTCCATCCCAAGTTCCCACTATCGAGACACTGTGAAGGAGGGAGAAGGCAGACCGCAGAACCCAACCTGCTACCTACACAGCAGCTCATGAGCTGCTCACAGGGTGCTTCTGAGGCGGCTCCGTCCTGTGCTACTGAATGGACACAGAGACAGCGCCATCCCTGTGCCGGTCATAACACCTTCTCTTGGTGCTTCTTCCTGTGTGAAAATTTTCTTCCCTCTGCAGGGGGCTGGGATGTGCCGTTTATTTCTGGATCGCACAGGTTAAGACCAACCATCAAGGCATCCACAGAAGACAGGCAGAAGTGGCCATGCCAGGTGCTAAAATTGCAACTGCTGTCAAAGATCTTTTCATCTGCTGTAATAAGAGAAGAATTTGCCAGAACAAATGACACAGTCGTGTCTCTTTGTGTCAGAGTTGATATTCTGTCACCTCACAATATTCCTAGAAAGCAGACGAAATCCCAGAATTTAAGGAGGTGCTGCTCTGAACGGCCGACCCGACACCTGATTCTGGGAGGCAGCGTGTCCTGCAGAAATCGATGTGGAACATGATCTCCCAGGGACCTGTGATAGCTCGTTCTTCATGTTAACTTGGCCGAACACTGGCCTAAGTGTTGCTGTGAAGGTGTTTTTTCAGTGCGAAAATGATTAACATTGAAATCATCTGAGTTTGAGTAAAGCAGAGAACCAAAAAAGGAATTCCACCTCCAAAAGAGGAATTCCACCTCCAAAAAAGGAATTCCACCTCCAGGCTGACTTCAGGCTGAAGACTCCAAGATGATATCACCCTGAGTCTGCGGTCTGCCCTCCTGAGTTCGGATTTGCCAACTTCCATAATCCAGGCAGCCAGTTCCTCAAACGAATCATTTTCAGGTAGATACATTGATAGAAAATGGATAGATATGTAGACAGATATGTATGTATTCATAGACAGAGATGGACATATCGATATAAATATATTTCCTGTTGTTTCTTTGGAGAGCCCTAATATGGGATCTTAATTTCACCATTATTAAGCAATTAAAACCTCATCTGCTGAAGCCCAGTGTAATGAGAGATGAACCCAAAGTGCCAGTGCTGGAGCCCAGCCCTGCTGCTGGCTATGTGGACAAGTCTCCTCCCCTTCCTGTGACTCTGTTTCCTCATCTTTAAATGGAAGCTAATATCAGTATTCACCCCAAAGAGCTGTTGTGAGGACGATTTGAGAGAATGTGTATAAAAATGCCCAGAATACTGCCTGGGTCAACAGGAAGTCTCAACAGATGTCAGGATGCACTGGTTTGCTAAGGCTGCAATACAAAATACCACCAACTGGGAGACTTAGACAAAAAAGTACCAGCAAATGGGGGGCTGAAATCATTTATTCGCTCACAGTTCTGGAGGCTGGAAGTCTGAAATCAAAGAGTGGCAGGACTGGCCCCTGAAGAAGCTGGCAGGAAGGGTCTGTCAAGGTCTGTCTGCTTTTGTCTCTTCTTGTCATGTTCCCTGCTTGTTGTCTCTCTCTCCAAATTTCCCCTCTTATACAAGGACACCAGCCATGCTGGGTTAGGGCCAACCTCAGTGACCTAATTTTACATTGATTTGCTCTGCACGATCCCATCTCTAAATAAAGTTACTGAAAGTTAGGACTTCAGCAAATGAATTCTGGACACGGTTCCATCACTAATACAGGAAGTCACTGCCCTGGACTGGCCTAGACAGCAGGCTCCTGTTGCTCGTGGTAGGCTGGCTTTCTCAGAACCAGCCCCTGAGACAAGGGACTGAGAGCCAGTGGTCTACTTGAGAGGGGACAGCAGGACCATGGGGATGTGAGATAGGGAAGGGAAGGAGGCAGAACGAGCCACGTTCAGGAGCAGTTTCCCGCCCTGTATGCTGAGGCCCAGACCTGGAGGGACCTCTGAGACAGCCCAGAGCACACACCAGCATCTGCTCATCCTGAGAACGAGTCTTGAGTTCAGGTCCTCGCACTGCTTGTTGAGTGCTGCTCTAACAGCCTGAGCGCCATCTTGCCTTGCTAGACAGTAGAGAAAATGCCCGGATAAAGACAGGCTGGTGTTTACAGGAGGAGCCCCCAGGTGGTGTGTGCTGGGATCTGGCTTTCTCTGTACAAAGCTGTGGACCACACAGCACCGCAAGAAGCTGGGAGCTCACAGTGCAGGGACCCTGTGCAGAGAGCTGGGCTTCATGATGGTCAAGAGCTCCAGCCATCCCCAGTAATGCTTATAAAGATAGACAGAAATCATGAAAGGTTGGGAAGTAACAAAAATTTCCATCCCTTTCCAACGCTCAGCTTCACCACAGAACAAAACGTACACCGCATTGATTTTTATTGCTGAGCCAAAACACTCCACTTTATTAGTGAATTATGCAGTCTACAGAAGACTCTGTGTCTCCAGACCACTTGCTGGGCTGAGAGATAAGGGCTCAACTCTCAATTTTCCTTTCTGCGCCCCAACTTTCAGTCCAAAACTACTTTACTTTCCCTTTCTCTCTCCTCTCTTTCTCTCTCTCCTTCTCTCTCTCTCTCTCTCTCTCTCTCTCTCTCTCTCTCTTCTTTAAATCTTTAAGTACCTCCTGCCTCAGGCTCTGTCTCCTCTAAAAGACTTGCTTATGTGACTTCACCACTCTGTTATTACCAGCAATTAATATTTATTGGCACCCGTGATGAAAGATTGTACTGAGACTCTCTTTTTCCATCAAATCCTACATCTTCCTCCAACCTATCTGCTCATTTCATATGCTGAGTCATTTTCTAGTAACATGGTGACATCATTAACAATCCCTCAGATTTACATAGCTCAGGAAGTCTGAGCGCCAAGGTCAGAAAAGTTTTGAAAGGTCATCTGGGCCAGAAACTGGCTACTTCTGTAGACAGTTTCCCTTTTATCTGAGCTGGGGTGGGGGGGGCTGCGTACTGGTGGGCCACAAGAGAAACCTAGACATCAAATATGTTGTGCTTGGCCCATGCAGGATCTTAAAAATCAGGAAAGTTCCCCGTATTAAAGGAGCTCTCCATCTCCAACATCAGCCCCTTTTCTCACTGAATACTTCATTGCAGAGCCCTCCCTTAAACTCTGAAAAGCCAAAGTGTTCATCTCCTTAACACTAGACAGAACAATGGCTGCCCCACTGAGGTTTCCCAGAGGGAGTAGCCCCAGTTCCTAATCCGACTTGATGTCTGCTTCCTTTCCTTTCTGGGTTTTTATTTTCTAAACATGCTCCACTCTGGGGTTTGTTTTTTTTTTCTTTTAAACCTGAAGTGTGAAATGCAGAAATGAGTGTCTCCCTAATAGATTCAGTTCATCCTGTCTTCTGGAATTTTACTCATGTACTAATTAAAGAGGAGCCTACTAGACACCCACCAGGCAGGCACTGTGCCATGCACCAGGATCTCTTGCCAAATCTGAGAGCTCAGTGCCTGCCCCCCAAAACTCAGATTCTAGGGTCTCACAAGAAGTGTAAATCTGCACTGTCATGTAAGCAAAATAAATTCCAAAATAAATCCAAGATTTTAGACATAGAAAATGAAATTGCAGCAAACCTAAAAGATAGTGGGGTGAATAATTTAATCATCTTAGAAGACTTTTCTAATCACAACATGAAACCCAGAGGCCATAGATGGGAAAAAAATAGACAAATCTAACTACATCTGTATTAGTTACTTTTCTAGAGTCAGTGGTTTGCAAGAGAGCAGATTTAATACAGGACAAGTCCAAGTTACAACATTCACACAAGCCAAATTCAGAAAGAGTGCAGAACATCTATCTATGCACAGGAGACTCGAAAGATCCAACCAAGGGCTGGGAGCCCACAGCGCTGTCCCATGTAAGTCTGTGCCTGCACTCAAAGGCTGAAGAATCTATACGGGAACCAAGATACAGCATTCACAGCGGAGATGAAGACCTGAGCTCCCCTGAAGCAAACAACAGCCATCCTCAATGACAACAAGGCCCCAAGCTCCTCCTGCAATCAGAAGCAGCCACAACAGAGCTTCTCCTGGGAAGCAGCCAGCTGCTATCTTCTGCTCCCGTTCTCCTTTATGTTGTGTAGGCAACAATCCTCATGTGGATCCTTTACACCCAGAACCCACCAACTCAGTTCGGCTGGGCGTTCCTGCTCAAGTTGACCACAATAAGTCCAACAGAACATCAAATTTTAACAATTTGGAGGCTAAAAGCATCATAAAAATTTCAAAAGACGAACTTGGGAAAATATTCACAACACAGACAACAAAGGACTCATTTCCCTAATGTGCAAATTACTCTTAAAACCAACTGACAAGTCCCATAAGAAAATTTACAAAAGAAATAAAAATGATGCAAACAAATGAGACAATTCTGAGCCTCATTAGTAATCAAATAAATACAAATTAAACTAATGAGAGACTTTCCAAGGAAATATTGGCCATGATAGTTTAAAACTGATGTTCCTGGTGCCATCAGAGTGTAGGGAAACTGGCTCTTTCATGCAATGGGTATTGCAACAGTGCTTCTTCAGGGACTTTAGCAATTATCCCAGTTTAAATGTTCTAGTCCTGCAGTTCTAATAGTTCCTGTCCTTCTTTCCCATCCAACCTATCCCCCAGTTTGATCATGGCTTGCAGAGCGAGCTCTCGCATGGTCCTCCCCAGATCTTCATCTAAATCCTCTTAATGCAGCTCATTCTGTAGTTTCTGGGCCTCCTGACCACTGTTCTGGCCTGAGAGGATTCCCAGTCAGCTACCTCTGTGTTGTCCCATCCTCCAGGAAATGCAGCAGAGGTGGGGAACCCAGTAGCCTACCCACCAAGGTCCCCGATCAAGGTAGACTGGAATTGTCCGGGAGTCTTTCAACTTCCTCACCTCCAGTAGACGTGACTCTTACCTGAAAAGAAACGTAAGCCCCTGAGACAGCTGAGGAAGGTGATTAACAGCAGAGACGAGACTAATCCTGTTGGCATCTGGGGTAGGTCAGTGTGAGTTAGAGAAATGGAAGGTAGACATTCAGCCACTGGCCACCGTCTCTCAGCATGGACCACTTGTTCCCTGTGCCGGTAAGACAACACCCCGCAGACCTGTGCTCCCTCAGCGCCCCCCAGAGTCCCTCAGCATCCTCAGCCCCCCTCTCCCTGATCCAGTGCTTGCACCCCACCTCCTGGCAGCCCGCAAGCCATTAAAAGAGTTTACATTGTTTTGCTATGAAAACACTGTTGTGCTAAAGACCCCCTTCAAATGTCTTTCACTCTCCTGCAGATTTGGATTTACCCTCCCCGAGGGGCTCCCCCTCCCCAGACAAACTACAAAAGTGAATAGTATGATCTGCCTTCTCAAAGCAACATTTTTCATTTTTCTACATTGACAAAATCTCTATTTATAGCATAACAGGATGAAGTACGCATACATTGTGGAATGATTCAGCAAATTAAAATCTCCATCACTTCATATACTTATTTTTTGTGCAAAGAACACCTACCCAATCTTTCTATTCTCTTAGCAATTTGCAAGTACACGATATATTGTGACTATAATCCTCATGTCACACAATAGATCTCTTGAACTCATTCCTCCAGTTTAACTGAAATTTTGTATCCTTTGACCAGTATCCCCCAGTCCAACCCCAATACCTCCTGATAACCACCACAGCTCCTACTCACTGCTTCCACGAGCTCAGCCTTCTTAGAGTCCGCATGTAAGTGAGATCATTCAGTATCTGTCTTTGTACTTAGCTAGTCTTTATACAAACTGGACTTCATCAAAATTCATAATTTTTGAGCATCAAGGGGTGCTATCAAAAGAATAAAAGGGCAACTCACAGAATGAGCAAAAATATTTGCAAGTCATGTGTCTTATAAGAGGTTAATATTTAACACATAAAGCAACTTGTACAAGTCGGCAACAACCACAAAATAAGCAGCCTAATTTTAAAATGAACAAAGAACTCAAATGGTTGTTTATCCATAAAAGATACACTACCAGCTACTAATCACGAGAAAAATGCTCAATATGTCTAGGCATTAGAGAATGTCATTCAAAATCACCAATAATCTGCCCCTTCACACCCATCAGGATGGCTACTATGAAAAGAATAGAAAAGAAGTATTGACAAGGATGTAGAAAAATTGCATCCTTGAATATTCCAGTGCGAAGGTGAAAAATGTCAGGTTGTTCCTCAAAAAGCTAAATATAGACATGCCACATGACCTAACAATTCCATTTTTAAGTATATACACAAAAGAATTCAAAAGAGGAATATGAACAGATATTTGTACCTCGGTAATTTTAACAGCATTAGTCACAATAAACAAAAATTGGAAATGTGTAGGTGTCCACCAGATGAACAGATGACAAAAGGTGGCTGCACGTACACCATGGTTTACTATGCATCAAAAGCAGCGGGGTTCTGATATGTGCTACAAAGCGGATGGACCCTGAAAACACTGTGCTCAGTGAAATAAACATTGCCGAAGTACAGACATCATGTGATTCTACTTACACGAGGCACACGGAAGAGGCAAATTCAGAGAGACAGGAGGTAGAATAGCGGTTTCCAGGGGCTGGAGGCAGCCTGTGGAGAGTTATTTAATGAGTACAGAGTTTCACCTTAGGATAATAAAATAGTTCTAGAAACAGGTAGTGAGAGGTGAGGGCTACACAGCAACGTAAATCATTTAATACCATCAAACTGGATATTTAAGTGGTTAAAGTGGCAGGTTTCATGTCATGTATATTCTACCACAATCAAAAATTTTAAAGTGAAGATTTTTTAATTTTCACTAAGTGCCAATTATGTGCCAAGTCTAAACGTACATACTGGAAATACAGCGAGGGACCAAGTATACACGAAGTCCCTGCCTGCGCTGAGTTTACTGCTCAGGCAATGAAATAAGCATAAGTAAATAAAAATATATAACATTTGGTGACGATGGTTTTATGCACAAAACGAAGTGATGTAAGGAGGTAATAGTCAGGCACTAGAGGTGGGTAGGAGCGCTGTTTTAGATGCAGTATGGGAGACCCCTCTCTAAGTTGACAACCCTTGAGCACAGGAGACCTGAGCGGTGAGGAACAGGGGCTGGAAGGTTTGGAAGAAGAGTTTGCCGAGCAGAGGGAACACTGAGGGCACAGGCCCAAGCAGGGGTGAGCCTCACAGTCAGCAAGCTGGTGCCCAGGAAGGAACAGAAGATGAGAACAGAGTGGCAGGCACAAACCCTGCTGGGGGAAACTGCAAGATCATCCTACACGCGCATCTGGCCACATCATTCTGGCTTCAGATTCCTCCCCAGCTCCCTCTTGGCAGAGAACCAGGCAGCAGGTCTGGAGATCTGACTGCAGCAGCTTTCTCCCCAGCACATGAATAAACCCCGAAATCTCCCTACTTTCAGAAATGCCCCCTCACTGCTCCCTCCAACCTGCTCTAGTTGTCCTGCAAGACATGGCCGAGGGGGCTGGGGATAGCCCAGGGGTAGAGCGCTTGCCTAGCAAGCTCGGGGCCCTGAGTTCGATCCCCAGCACCTCCAAAAAAAAAAAAAAAAAAAAAAAAAAACCACAGCTGAAACTTCTACTCCCTTCCAAGGACTTCTTTGACCGTCAATCCCTGCAAGGAAAGACTTATCATTCTCCCTTCAGGCCTCTACCATATCTTGCATGTAACTCTACTGCGTTTTTTCACATCTGTTGCAAATATTTATTTAAACACATATCACCTCTCCTAACCTCGGGTGAGTTCAACAGCCAACGTATCACTGTAATTAGCAGGTAGTTTTTGGCTCCCAGTACCTCTGACTTAGGAAATTGCTCACTTAGGTGGTAAGATTAATGTCTCTATTTTTTCCATAGCATTTAACACATTTTAATATATTACATTACTTACTATAGAATCTGCCTGTTTGTTTTATTCAATGTTTCTCATCTACCTCCTCCATGAGAATGTAAGCTCCATATTTTGTCTACTTCCTTTATTGATAAAGCCTCAGAACTGCTAGAACAGTGTTCTGCATATAGCACCCCTCCAAAAGAGAGTCAGTTTATTGAATTAATTAATGAATACAAGATTTCAATCTGTATATATATGGAGTCCATAAAGCAACCGATCTGTAGATGATTCTTTCTGCAGTATCTTCTGGAGACGTTTTAAAACCCAAAGAAGCAAATTTAGCAAGGGTAGAAAGAAAGAGTTCATATATTCGTTCCATCACAGAAAAGAAGTACTTTTTATTGCTACAGCCATCTTTGTGTGTGTGTGTGTGTGTGTGTGTGTGTGTTTGCACTGTTACATTTCAAATAGGGACAAGGATATGTTAAGGAAAAGAAACAGACACAATGTTCTTTTCAAATATTTTCAGAAAACTTCATGACTTTTGAAGAAGAGATAAGTGGAAATAGCTGAACTTTTCTTTCCTAACAGGATTTAAAGGATGGATGTATCGTGTCCACGAAGCATCTTGATCTCCACGAGCAGCTTCACGCACCCTCCGCAGGGAGGCCGGCCGCCGACTTCCCTTTCAACTTCTGTGAGCTCCCCCCCCCCACCGCCTCCTGGCGGTTCATCCTCCTCACATGCTGTGTCTGAGTCAGATTCGGGAGAAAATATTATCTGAGGTTTGAATTGAGCATCGGGCAAAACGGGCTTCAGAACCTAGAGCTACCTCACCTTCTGTGAACGCCATCACCAGGAAAAATATTTCAACCAAAATGCTTCACTTCCTCTCTACCCTCTACCCTCGTTGCTGCCAAAAGCTGTGCGGTTTGAGCATTCCTGTTCCCCTTGTCGATGGCACAGGGCAATGATGGCACTTTCCTCTCCCTGTAGGCTAGAAAAACAGGATTTGAGTGAAGGGGAAACAAAACAAAATCTAAGAAATATTTCTGTCCATCCTGTATTGCTCTTCATTTAAAAGAAAAATTTTTTGTGACTGTTTTATCAGTACTACTGTACTGTGACTCTGAGACCATAATCATGTCCACACACAAAAATAATTACACAAGTACACACAGTACACACTTCTGGGCATAGTGGATGATCACTGCAAGTTTGAGACTAGCCTGGTCTACACAGAGAGACTCTGTCTCCAAAAAAACCAATAAAATAAATAAATACACACTTCTGCCAGGAGTCTAAGATCATCTGTTGTATAGATTTTATTTCATCGTTTCCCCTACACCTATGCCCTCTGATAATCTAGTTAATTGAGCTTTACATCTACATTTATTCATTCCAATTAATGTATATGAAAAGCAGAAATCCACAGATAAAATATTACATTAGTGTTGTTCTAAACGGTGCTAAGAACCGAGCACTTTGGCCTTGGTGTACGGAGTTACCTGGGTGAGTTCAGAGTCTGAGGGACTATGTTCTTTGTTTTTCCAATAGCGTTTTGGGGTGAATTGAAACCAAAGCATTACAGCTACAAAATTATAATTCTGAAGCTCAGTTTCTAAAAGAAATGTATTAGAAGATGAGGAGGGAAAACAAACAATTCCAGGACTACTGATGGGATTCTACTTCTAAAAGTTTACGTGTAAGGTCTATTTTTTTAAATGAGAGCTTTTTTCTTTTATTTATTTATTTTTTTTTTACCAAGAACATGCATTGGTACATTGTATACATAATGATCACATTTATCACGGTTATTTTGTACCTGTACATGATGTATCCTGGTTTCCCCCCCTTCCCTTCCCCTTTCTTCCACTCCCTCTTCCCTATTTACAGCAGGTTTATTTACATATTTCCATTTTTTCCCTTTCCCCTTTCTTTCCCTTTTCCCTTCCTTTTTTCCCTCTTCTCCCTTTCTGTTCTCCTCTCTTTTGAATATTATCTTTCTTTTACCTAATATCTATTATACCTCTTTGTCTTTATGTACACTTATGGTTTCTCATATCAGAGAAACAATTTGATGTGTACTCATGTGTGACTGATTTATTTCATTTAAGAGTATGTTCTCAAGGTGCATCCATTTACCTACAAATGTCTCAAGTTTATCTTTTTTATGGCAGAATAGTACTCCATTGTGTAGAAAAATCACATCTTCTTTAGCCATTCATTAGTTGTTGGGCACTTAGGTTGTTTCCAAGACTTTCTATTACAAATTGTGTTGCTATGAACATGGTTGTGCATATATCACTGTGATATGATGATTTTAATTCTTCTGGGAAGATACCAAGCAGAGGAATAGCTGGGTCAAATGGAACCTCTAGTTGTAGTTTTCTGAGGAATATCCACACTGATTTCCACAGTGGTTGGACCAGCCTACACTCCCACCAACAGTGGAGGAGGGCTCCTTTCCCTACAGCCCCGCCAGCACTTGTTATTGGTTGATTTCTTGATAATAGCTGTTCTTTCTGGAGTGAGATGGAATCTTAGCATTGTTTTGATTTGCATCTTTTTCTTTTATTTGAAGAATGAGAACTTTAATGAGATAAGGGAAAACAACACAGAACTTGACACACATTAGGTAATTTACAAATATTTTCATTCATTTACTAGTACATGTAATTGGAATGCAACGTAAATGCCATCCCCTCCTGTGACTTTTACATTAATCAGAAACACTAAAATTTCACTTTATTTTTATCCACTTGGTGCATACGTGAAGCAATTATACATATATATATCCAATACTATATATGTATCAAACATCATTAGTTTATAAGCAGGATTTTGCCGCTCACAAAGTAGAAATGAGGAGAAGAAGGTAGCTCCCACCAAAAGAACAAACACCTGTCCAACATTTTGCCCACTTGTTTTTCGATTTAAAGATTTTTCTGCATTTAAACACACAAGAATTTCTGCAAGAGACAGTGTCTTAAGCTAACAAAGACAGCCTGACACGTCCCAGGAGGCTGATAGAAATGTGCTGACCCCCAAAAGAGCAGGACAGTTTTGATGAAAGAATCAGTGGCGTGGACCTGGGCACGCCTCAAGAAGCTTGCTCTTTATGGAAGGAAAGATGCACCTGTGGAATGGTGGGTACCACCAATTCCTATGTCCCCAGTGGCACCATCTTTCCAGGAAACAGTCCCAAATCAACAGCTGGTCATGCGCCTGCTAGCTTTCTCTAGCCTGAGATGAATTCTAGAACGGAGCATACAGTTATTGCCTAAAACCCAAATGCCATGCACTGGAATGCAGCAACTCTTTATTGGACAAAGCGAGTCTATGTCTTGCCGTGTCCACCACTTCTGGCCCCCTTTCCACCTTCACAATGCAGCCCAAAAAAGGGACCATTTTCAATTTCAGAGCTGTGTCATATTCTGCCCTTAGAATATAGACTACAGGTCCCTAAGCAAACCACAAGGCGCCATGCCCCAGTTTCTCCTGAATCCACCAGTTCCATCTCACATGCAGCCCCCTGTGCTCCCGATGTGGCCACTCTGTCTTCTCTCTGCTCCTCACAGTGTCGCAGGTCCCAGGATTTTCCCATCTGAATAGTGTCCCCAACTCACGACTCTCATACACTTATTCCTTCACCCTCTGCTTAAATTTTAGTTCTTCAGGGAAGCCCTTTCGGGCCATGCCAAACTAGGTTAGAAACCTGTTAGACAATATAACAATTCCTTGTTTCTTCTTTTGTTCTGTTTGCCAAAATTGTAATAATAATAATTATTAATTAATTGCCTGTATAGTGATTTAATACTGTCTATGCTCCAGGCTCTAATCTCCACAAAAGGGGAATCATATCTATTTTATGTATTGCCCTACTCTGAGCCTAATATCATTCTGAGGCATAGTAGATAGTCCCTAAATATTTGCTGAATTAATAAATAAGATTGTGAGGTCGCCCAGAAGATGGCTTCCAAGTGATAGTTCTACCAGAAATGAAGGTCACTGAAAGGTGCCAATCAGATGCAATTATCTGCCTTCTGACAATAAAACAAAAGTTCTAGAGGAGAGGAAAGTCAGTAGGAAGCAACTTGAGTTAATGAAGGCGGATTCCATGAACAATGGCTCTCACCTTTGGTGAGCAACAAGTATTGCAAAGTTATATATGGGATTCAGTTCAGCCCTACCTCGACATCAGATTGTTTCCAATAACTAATGCTGATCCTTACGTCTTTTTTTCATTATACAACGTCAATCTTCTGTCTTCTTGGGAAGTAGACTAACATATTCCAGTAGAACATTTCCCAGATAACATCTTCTCTTCTCTCTTTATTGTTTTCTTCAGTTTAGCTGCGTGTATTTTTCCGTGGCAAATGCCTAACTTGAACATGACTGGATGTTAAGAAAAGTTTTTTTGGTAAAGTTTTGTATCCACCCCACCATTCACAACCAAAGAATTTCATTTTCCTTACTATATAAAACAAAATTAGCTATTGTTTTGTAATCATTCTAGGCCCAGAAACTCTTAGAGGGGAACAAAAATCAAGTAGCTGCTGAAAAAACAGTCAACAACACTCAGGACAGGGCAGAAAAATAAATTCTACATGTTACAGCATGTTATTATTTGCAAAGCTCTTTGTTATTCCATCTCTCTTGGTCCTAGGTAAAGAGCTCTTAACATTTAACCGTAGCAAGACTGATTTTTTTTTTTCTGATCAGAAAACTGAGGCAGAGCGTTTCTAGGTCAACAGGTCACACAGCTAATAAAGTTCCAGAGTCCATATCTGAGTTTTTCTGCCTTGTGTACCTTTGTCATTGTGAGATCTGGCTCATGTGCTAAACGGACAAGACAGAAGCCCAAAGGATGATCTGCAGGGACTTGTGGGCTGATAGAGCTCAGTCTTACTCTGCTTGGGAAATCTTCATTCTTCTAAGAACTTTCTTCAAAGCTTCCTTCACTTCCTTGTTCCTCAGGCTGTAGATCACTGGGTTCAACATGGGGATGACCATGGTATAAAATACTGACACGATCTTGTCTTCCCAGAGAGATTTTCCCATGTTCCCTTTCAGGTATATGAATATGAGTGTCCCAAAGAAAAGAGCCACTGCAGTCATGTGGGAAGCACAGGTGGAGAAGGTCTTGGCTTTGCCACCTGCTGTACGAATCTTCAGAATAGCTCGAAGGATGAAGAGATAGGACATAAGGATCAATGAAATGCTGGTCGTGATGACCAAGAAAGCTAAGAGGAAGATCACCTGCTCCCGTGGTCTGGTCTCACTGCAGGCAAGTTTCAGCAGGGGTGGGAGGTCACAAAAGAAGAAGTCAATGTGGTTGGACTTACAGAAGGAGATGGAGAAGGTGCACCCAGTCCGGACCACAGAATTCACTGTGGCCCCAGCATATGCTGCGGCCACCAGCCCCAGGCGGGTCTGCGGTGTCATGGCCGTGGCATAGAGGAGGGGATTACACACAGCCATGTAGCGGTCATAGGCCATCACAGCCAAGAGGAAACATTCAGTGCTAGCATAGAGTGTGAAAAAAAAGAACTGTGTGGCACAGCACTCATAAGTGATGACCATCTTATCAGTCCCCAAGGTCTCAAGTAACTGAGGGACAATAACGCAAGAGTAGCAAACATCCAGGAAGGAGAGGTGGCTAAGGAAGAAGTACATGGGTGTCTGCAGCCGGGGATCACTCTGGATTAGCACGATCATGCCCAGGTTGCCCCCAAGAGTGATGAGATAAAAGGCCAGAAACACAAAGAAGAGACTCATCCTCTGAGCTGCCTGGAGCTGGAACCCTGTCAGAATAAATTCCACCACTCTGGTGCCATTCTGTGCCATGATGCCAAGGTCACCTGCTGAAATAAAAACAATAAGTTCTCATTGAAGATAAGGTGCCACGGTTTGATTTTTCAATCAAGATAGTGATCTTCTAGATTTGTAAAGCACTTCATATCTTTGACAAACTTTATTTCACTTCATCTTTCAGAAATCCTTGGAAGCCTGTATTACAAATCCCATTTTTGAGCAATGAGATAAATAGTTCAAGATTTCAGTCTTAATAGAACTCAGCTCCTCGGGTTACTTCCAAACCTTGCAGACTGCACATTGGAATCCATGTCAGCTTCATGCGGAACCAGCACTTTGTTGGAGAAACCCTACCGGTGTGGTATTAAGGACCAGGCTTTGAAATCAGATGTAGTCTTAGATTCCTTCAGGCTTGCCGCAAGTTGTTGAACCTTTCTGAACCTTAGCCTCCTTCTCGATTTCACGGAATTACAAATCCAATGTCATAATATTATGGCGAAGAACATAATTTGCATCCTGCACCTCACTCACACACACTTAGAATTACCTTTTGTAAGTGTAATATATATGCACACACAATGAAATACTCTTCAGCCACAGAAAGCAAGGAGATCTTGTTATTTTTGACAACAGGAATGAAGTTCTATTATATAAAATGAAATAATCCAGGAATAGAAGACAAATACCAAAAGCACATACATTCTCACTCGTACATGAAATCTAAAAACTTTAAACTGAGGTAAATAGAAAAGCAGTTACCAGGGATTGGGGTGGGAGGACTGGGAAGATGTAGGCCAAAAGACATGAAAGTTCAAGAAATTTGTTGTACAACATGTAAGTATAGTTAACAAAAATATACTGTATATTTCAACATTGCCAAGAGAGATTTTCTGTTCTCACCACAAAAAAAAAAATAACTATGTGAGGTAATACAGGTATTAATTAACTTGATTTAGCCAATCCACAATGTACGCATATTTCAAAGCCTCATTATGCACCATAAGCATATGTAATTTGTCTTACTCACTTTCTCTGAGAGACACAATACCCAACACCCACAATTTAAAGGAATAGAGGTTTCTTTCGGCCCCTAGTTTTGGACATTTCAGGCCTTGCGAGGTCAGTGCCGGGATGGAAGGTCCTGGGCAGAGGAAAGCTGCCCACGTCATGGTGACCAGGAAGCAGAGAGAGAGGAGGAGCCAGGAAGGACAGTGACCCATCTCTTCTGACCAGACCCCACCTCCTAACAGCACCCTTAGCTCTGAACTCATGAATCTACCAGTGAGTACAGCGCTCCCAACATCCAATCACTTTCCTGGAAGCCCCTCCTCTGGGCACAAGGCTTTGAGGGGTACAGTCCAGACCCAAACCAGACAATTTTTATTTGTCAATTAAAAATAAATAATGAAACCATGAAAATTATTTTTTTCTGAATTCTGGGATGATGCGAGTAACATGCTCTTCCATGCCTTCTAAAATCTTATCTCCAAGTCTACAGCCCCCAAAGTTTCAACATCAACTCTACTTTCTTTGGGGCTGTGTATGATGTGCCTGTGAGCAGAATGAACTTAGGAACTGGACCGAGAGCCAGACAGGGCAAGAACGGACAGAACCTCTTTGTCCTGTTGCCTGCCAAGTGGCTTCTTCCTCTGTCTTCCTGCCAGGCAGCATGGCCTGGTTTCCAAGTTCTCCTCTTATTCCCAAGGACCTGTCCCATTTTTTAAATGCCAGATCTTTATCAATCACTGAATCAAGCCATTCTGGAATTAGCTTGCAAACCTCATTTACGGGCAAAGCCATCACATTGAGTTTAGAATTCTAACACAATATGATTCTTGCTGGGTATTTGGACTATCCTGTCTCTGCGACTTTGGCTGCTAATAATTTCAGGTATTGAAAATATGCAATGTGAATTTCAAAAGTGATTCCACTTGTCCTCTTTCCAGCCTTGAAACAAAAACTGGATTTGAGAAAGATCTCACAGAACTTCAGATAAGTAACAAAGCAAAATTTTGATCAATGTTTGGCCAAAGGTGATCTAATAATGGAATAAAGGTCGGTATCTGGTGGGTTTTTCCCTCCATTGAGTTCTTAATAGTGTAAATATTTAGGTTGTTTTCCTATTCTTCAGGCCAAATTTTATCTGATCTTCTCCCAACAACGACTTGCTGTGTTCTTAGGAGTTCACAGAAATCATCCTGCCCAAATAAAAAAAAAGAATCTGTATTGACGAGAAGCTACTGAGAATTTACTGCCTACCAGACACTCTTTGAGTTCCTTGGAACAAAGCAAAGACCCTTGTCCTCAAGAGCAGTCCCTCCTTCAGTGGAGCCACGCATGAGTGATCACGTTTTACAAAGAAGAAGAAATACATGCTCTGCCATGATAGAAGACGATGGTAGAGGAAAAAGTGCTGCCAGGTGTGGAGAGTTCAGGCTATAGAAGTAAACAGGCGAGTATTCAATAGGACCACCATTAAAGATTCGTTAAAATGGAGTATTTAGGGCGTTCGGGCTTTAGCTCAGTGGTTAGAGTGCTTGCCTCACAAGCACAAGGCCCTGCGTTCAATTCTCAGCACCAAAAAAAAAAAAAAATTAAATTAAATTGGAGCATTTAGCAACATGCTGGGAATTGGAATTGGGTAACCTCACACATCATTTACCCCTCAAATTTTGAAAATAATAATAATGTCACAAAACACCAGCAACAAAGCCAACCATTACAAAACAGGCCCTCTTGAGACACTTCCAAGACAACTTTGTTCAGAAGTGTTACCTGCCTCATCACAGAGAGAAGCCCCTGGAGTACCGAAGTTCCAGGGTGTCTAGAACCATCCAGCATAAAGAGGAGGCTGGAATTCCAGGCATACGGCTTCCTGGTGAGAAACTGAGCCCTGAGGGCAGAGCTCCCCTCACATGCAGACCCTACCATTTCTATTTTGTGAGCTTGGACTAACTCCCCACCCTGGAGAGTCTCGGTTTACACACCTCTGCTGTTGCAGTGATAGGTCTGCTGCGCCGCGAGAAAAGACTTAATTCATGGAAACATACACTATGCCTAATGCACAGCGAACCCCTGAAACATGAAACTCTTGCCAGTATTTTTCAACTGCTAAGTTGTTTAGTCATTCAGAAATCAGATTTCTCTCCACTTTACTGCTGAGTTAAATGAGGCTTAAAATGGTTAAACCACCATCTCAAGAGCACACAGTTAATAAGCAGCACCAGGGCTCCTAGCTCCAGATTTTCTGTGTTTTCCACCAATTTCCATCAACCATCACTTCAGCCCAAGCTTTGGACACAGTTGCCCAGCTTCTGGAGGCCCCTGCTGGGAAGATGCAAGTCAGGAGTCTCTACTTCATTCCACCACAGCCCCAAGAGACACTCAAGTCCCTGCTACAGGAGGGAGGTATTTTTCAGAGAAGCACGTAGCATGCTGAAGGGATGGCAGCTGATCATGGTGAGCCAGCGAGAACAGAGCAGGGAGGCTAGAAACAGCACCTGGAAACCTGCATTTGAGTCCAGGCGCTGTACCTCCAGGTCTGAGTCTACGTCCTCACACAGCACAACTGCACTGAAGAAGTCCAAACACTGCTCCTGGGCCATAACACTGGGGTCTCTCTTCTTTTCTTAAAATCCCGTGAGCAGGGGCTGGGGTTTAGCTCAGTGGTTAGAGTGCTTGCCTTGCAAGCACAAGGCCCTGAGTTCGATCCCCAGCTCCAAAAAAAGAAAAAATCCCATGAGCAGGGAAAGAAATATCTATCAATAAGGTTTCGCAAAATATGGAGGAGGCTGTGGTAGGCTATTGCGTAGGACTGAGCTCCTACACTAGCCCAAAAGACCAAACCCAAGTGGAGTCCAAAGTGGACTTCAATTCATGCTAAAGTCCCATGTCACCATCCAAAACTAAGTTGCTTACCTGGCCTTCTGAGAAATCAGGAGAGCGATAATAGCCAAGTCCCCAAACAGAGAAGTTTCAGCTGACATAATAAAAAAGCCTCTTCTTTAACCTTTATAAGGAAAGTAACTTCAGAATGATCATTTTATCCTGCTTCATCTTTCCTCAGCCCTTTTCTGTCTATAAAACCAGTATCCTCCACTCAGCACATTGGAACTCTCATTTTAATGTATAGAATGAGGTGTTGCCCAAGTCTAGAATCACACATAAAAGCCAACCTGATCTTTAAACTAAAGGTGTTGTGATTTTACCTTTTGATGATAGTGATGATGGTTGCTGTTGAAAGAGAGTGGTTGCTGTGTATTAAGTACTGTTCTAGCTGTTTCCATACATACCAGCCCACCTCACTTACTTCCCAACCCAGGATGTAGTCTTTTTACTCCTATTTGTGGAGTAGCAAATGGGCTTGTACAGATTAAATAACTTGGTTTAGGTAAAGTGCTCATCTGAAATTTGAGTCAGCCCCTGGGGACTGTCATACCCTAGTGTCACAGTTCCAACCACTACCCCATTGCTCTAGTGGCTTTACCATTAGAAAATACTTCACCCTCTTCTACTTGAGCAAAGACTAACCTAACATCAGTTAAATAAAAATTTTGGCAAATGACTCCAATTCTGATTTCGAAACACTACACGGGCTCCCTTCTTGTAGTGTCACCTTTCTTGGCAAGTTTTATCTGCAAAGACGGGAGAATAGAAGAGGTCCTCAAGAACAGCAGGGGAATGAGGTGTCCTCACCCACAAAAGTTCATCTCCTCCAGCACGGATTTCAGTTGCAAGGCAAAGTCATTGAACTAACCCTGCCCTGGCTCCCTAGCACCAGCTGCCTATAGATACTCTTGCTTTGTCCAAATCTCATTCCTCATTTTTAATTCATTTTATCTTGGTGCGTGTTGTGCATTTTTATAAACCACTTTAAATCTCCTCTGGAAAGAGGTATTGATGAATAAATAAATACAAAATAAAATTGCCTGCTTGCTAGATGATGCCAAGATAATCAAAATAATTAGCCCTATCAGCATCAGACCAATAACGATGCCGCCAGAGGGCTTTGCCAAATGGGGTCTGGAACGGCCGTGCAAAAATGTGGCTCGGACTAAATCGGACTGACCTATGCGGGGTGATGGACAAAGGCAGGAGCTCAGGAAGAAAGTGGAAACTCTCAGGGACTGCTCCAGGCCTGAGATACTACGGCCAGCTCCAGAAATCCCCAACCAAAACCCAAGATGGGGACCTGGGTCTTCATTCTGAGGCAGTAAACAGTACACAGGAGGGCGGGAGAAGGTGTCTGAATTCCCAGCAGACCTTCAGGTGAGCCTTCTCAGCACTAAATGTGTCCATTTCACAAGGAGAGGAAGACTTTAAAGGAAACCAAGATGGCCTGATGGTAGCTGCTCTACAGAGAGCAACGGAGTGTGGCTCCCTCCAAGAACCACCACCTTACCACGTGAGACATTGTTTAAATTCCTAAACTAGTCCAGAATAATTTATAATTCTAGACAGAATGACCAGTCCTTCCCTTAATGATTAATATTAGGCAAAACAAACAGCAACGCAGCAAAATCTCCAAGTGCGGGGAAGACCTGTGGACCCATGTGGGCTCGGAAGAAAAATTTGGTCCCGGTATTTCTGATAAACTGAGATTCTGGGAAAGCATGAATAGAATACTGGGGCAGCAGATTCTTACTTTTGAAGCCCACAAAATACATGAAATTGCTGAATCGTCGAAAGGATACATCGGGAGAATGTGAAAGCTGAGTACCACCCCGAAGGCCCTCCTCCGTCCACGGAGCAACGTCAGCAGTTTACCTTCTCAGGAGTCTGCTCTCTAACTTGATCAGGCACAGAAACGCCTCACACCCGGGGCGGGGGGTCTTCTCACACTAGCGCTCTGGAACTCTGGGCTACCCTCCCCCACACAGCTGATGGGGCATACACCCGAGGCACGTAATACTCAAGCATTCAAGCTAAAGGAGGAAGACTTCAAGACTGTCTGTTCTTTGAGATTCTTAACGCTCCCCTAAACCTCTTCTGACCCTCAGAAAACAAATGGAGGTTTCAGAAGAGAAAAAGCCCAGCAAGCTTTAACAGGCAACAATTGTCATCATACAGCAGAGAAATCTCTCAACTAAGAAATAAGAGGCTACTCTGGATCAGACAATAAAATGCACAGGAAACTAATTCTAAAGTAGAAATGCTTACACTTGCAAGGAATTTCTCTAAGTGCCCAGAGATCAACTTTATAACAGCACATACCGTGAGAACCGTATAGCGGTAGATCTGAAGTGCACTCAGATAGCTTAACAAAACTAGTCTACCTAGATCCTCCAGCTCAGGCTTGCAGTTATTTTAAAATGTGAGATATAAAGGTTGTGTGATGTCCTTAAAGTTATGTAGCCAGTGTTCTCAGCTGGAATTATGCAACCAAAAATATATAAAGCTACAGCTATTCGCTTCAGACAGTATGCTGGACAGACACGGCGAGTGTTATGATAAACACATAACACCAAATGAACATGGCTAATGATTATTCTCCTTCTGGCCCTGTCATCAAACTGACGTCTCGTGCCTGTGCTGACTTACAGGGGAAAGAGTAGAACAGGATGAAGTATGATGCACCAGAGTAGCTGTGGGTTTTCGGCATGTTTAAACGGTGAGACGACATGACTTCTCCTTCCACCATCACACTTGAAGTGGTTCCGGCCGGGGATGCAAAAGTCTCTGTTCAAGAGCGCCCTGCTTCTCTCAGAAATTTGTTTGGAAAAACAACTTTAGTTGACCATTTTGTAGTTGACTAAAAACTCATGTAGACAAGGAAAATATTTTCTGGCAATAGATTGCACTGAAAATAGCAGAAAAGCAGAACCAGCGTGGAACCCGGACGCTCTGAAGTCCTGTCACAGTGCGGTCAAGTCTAAGGCTGTCACCTAAATTCCCTGGACCTCGGCTCTGTCCTGTAAGATGTCCGTGACACTCCCTGCCCACAGGAGTGCTGTGAAGATGGAATGAGAGGACATATTGTGTGTTCAAGAAAGGTGGACTCCGCAGTATGTATTGGAAGGTGTGAATCCACCCTGAAAAATATTGTAAATTACTCGTAATGCTGCAAAGGCATAACACACTGATAAACTTGTACAAAATGTAACGTTCTTTATGTGGTCACTTGTGTCTGCCTTTTTTATGACCCTGTGCCGGGAGGTTCTTTGTTTCAGGAAAAGCCTCCACCTCACAGCATCCCCCCCAAGGCCGCCGGGAAGGATTGCTCAAGCTTGAATAAACGCGGGGACCAATCATGTGCTGCCACACTTTCCTTTTTCCGCGCGCGCCCTCCCCTTCCCGCGCCTGTTCCCTACCCCATAAAAACCCCACACTCCTGTAGTTCGGGGCCATTATCTCTGCCTCCCGTGTGTGAGGGGTATGTATTGGCCCAGAGCTCTGTTTGAACAATAGCTTGTTGTTTTCGCATCGAACCTGGTCTCTCTTGTCGTTCTTGGGCGCCGCTCACCCCTGTGCCGGGTAAGTTGGGGGAGGTTTTTTTTGGCCTCAACAATGCCTTACTTTAGAATACTGTGTTCCCATTACCTCATTTGACCTTCATGCAAGCCCTTTGCAAATGAAGAAAGTGGGACAGAGAAGTCACAAGATTGGGAAGAAAAGCAGCCAGAACTGAGAGCCCGACCTTCCACTGACCATGAAGCCTTTCTCCAGGGGGCCACAGGCGCCTGCATGCTCTGCCTCAGCAAGCAGGGTGGACAGGAAAAGTTGAGATCTTGACGTCCTTCTTTGCATTGTGGTCCTATAATAAGCTTCTGGAACGGCATAAAAAGCTACCCGAACACAACCTCGTGTTTTGCCTTTCTTTTGCCCACGTCCCCTCACTCTGACCCAAGTGCTCCCCAGACAGAGTGTGCAGGAGGATCTCAGAACTCAGGGACTCTCCAGAGTCCGTGGCTCCTCCCTCTGTGTTCAACCCATGAAGCAGCATCGCCCTGGTCCAGAGATGAGGGGAGCAGCCCAAGGCGAGGAGCACCTTGCCCACAAACAGTCACCAGTGGGAAGCTGGATGACTACAGCCTGGGTGTCCTGATGCCTGATGAGACGCTCTGTCTATGGCCAAGGCAGCTCCTCCCTTGGAGCCCTAGCACGGCTTTCCTGATCCCAAGTCACTCAGCTCTGTGCATCTCGGGTGACAGGAGCAGGAGAGCTGCCCCTCTTTCCAGGGAAATTGGAAGAGAAGAGGAGTCATGATGGTGGGAATTCACAGACAGAGCGATAAGGGGCATCGATGCTCCTTGGCTCTTGGCTGGGCCTCTTTCACCCATTAACTTCCTTCGAGCTTCTCCTAGAATCAGCACCCAGCCGACTGGCTCCCAAAGGAGACATTTTGATTCTCTGTGCCTTAGTGGTGGCTCAGGCAAGCACAGGAAGTAGCTTCGCTGACTCTATAAACTGCAGGGATTGAAGGTTTACCAGTCACATGGGCAGAAATCCCCTCTCTAGCGTCTCCCAAAGCTGATTTTTGAACTGACAGTGATCCTTTCTGACCAGTTATAATTACAAAGCCTGAACAATCCCAAGGGTGGAGAAAATGCTCCACACACGCGGGGGCTTGTTCTACCTATAGCTTCCAGCTCTCTTGGTAATGCCCACGTCACGGTGATGAATCATTCCAAACACCTGCCAGGGGTTTACGAGTTTCTTGGAGATGCGACAAGAGGTGCACTTTCTCTACTTTCTCAATGAACGCCTTTTACAACTGTCTTTCCACGTGATCTCACCTGCCTTGCGTCTTCTGAAGCTGAAAACAACCACCTAAATCAGATATGAGGGACATTATCGGTCCCATCTCGTGCATGAAGAAACTAAGCCCAAAGATGCTAAGTTTTTTAAGTCACTGCAAGAGAGAAATGAAGGCAGTAAGTCACAGCACACTGTGCTCCCCAGGAAAAGACTCATAGCACACTTGGCTTTTTGATCTGACTTTATAAAGAAACAAAGATTCGAGTTGTCGAGTACATTTCCAACCTGGACTGTGGTTCGCTTTCTCCGCTGCAGCCACACTCACCTCCAGGAGGACCAAGATCTCCTTCCCTAGCTGCAAAGGCTGGGCGAGTGAGGACAGAATATGGCGCCGAAGCAGGGTACTGGGGTTCCAGAGAAACAGACATCTCCAGCACCTGCAGCACCCTTCGTAGGCCCCGGATCTCGCCCCTGTCCCTCTGGATCCTTCACTCCAGGAAGGCAATTAGAAGGCTGAAGCGGGGTGGGGGGGTGTCGCCCCTGCCTGCAGGTACTAATCAGGCCCTCGGCTGCTAATTAGGCTTCTCCAGTTCTCAGGAGAAAGAAGCCTTCAGGACCGAGCCATACTCAGCACTGTCAGGTCCTCCCCACGTGGTCTTCATCCTGCCTGACAGTGTCCCGAGTCAATTGCACCTTGGGCGACAAGGGAGCAACGTCTGTGCTCTGCGCTCTGAGTTTTCATCAACCCAAGATGACCCTTTCCAGACAGCTGCATTTAGAAACACAAGTGACATAAGTGAGTCTGTGAAGCCCCCGGAACCTGCCTGCTCATCGTTCAGTTAATATTTAATTTTTTACATATGAAGTACTCAGAGCAGTACCTGGCACGCCACCTTAATTATGTTTGTGTTTAGCTCATAGAGTCTTTGCAACAATCATATGAGAGAGATACGATTGTTATCATATTCTACCAGCTAGTAAACCAAGAGTCAGACAGGTGAAATAACCACTCAGGCCGTGCTGGCAGCAAGGAGAAGAGCGCGGGTATACCCGGAGGAGACTGGCTGCACACCATTCGCTGCCTGACACCACGTAGCTGAAAATTAATACAACTTATTTAGTACAGAAAACTTGAGCAATGTCAAAAAGTATAAAGGAACAAGTGAAACCACCGTAATCACACCATTCCAATAAGCAAGTTAACAACTGAAGGGACATGTACCAGAACATATTTATCTAGCATGTAGTTCTGGCAGTAAACTGCTTGGGTTCAATCCTCCCTCCACCTTGTGAATTTGTGTCGCTTCTCTAGGCCATCTCCTGGGGTGGTAGGAGTTTTGAACAAGGTGGTACATGTGAAATACTCAAAACAAGCTCTAACAATGTCAGTATCAATCCAGAATGTTTCCACTAGGCGGTCACATGCTTTTTAAATTAGGATGTAAGTCTATGTAGTGTTTTTACATTGTTCCACTAGAGTGAGTAGATTTTTAAAATGAACTGTTAGGGAGCTACTCGGTGGCAGGTACCCATGACCCACAGCAACACCCTGGGAAGAGAGGAGAAGTCTCTGCGACAGGTCACAAGCACTGGGCCATGGGACATCGGACCCTGAGACTATCCTGGAGGCCTAGGTGACCACAGGAAAAGAAAGAGCTAAGTTTCAGTCTCACCAAGTTCGGTCAAAATGCTCTCTTTCCATGAACCACGTGCCCCCCGAACAGCTCGAGGGAAGCCACCCCGGACTAAAGGCAAGAGACTCCTTGGTTTTCCTGAAACATGGAAAACCTCAAAGCTCTTGGGTAGAGGAGAGACATGCCGAAAAGTATGTATATAAAACATTATAACATAGTGTTACAAATGTTATATGAAACATTATAATACATACGTGTTTTTACTGATTTAGATGATAGATAGATAGCTGGCCTTCCATATCCACAGGTCCCACATCCCTGGAGTCAACCAACCTCCGGTAGAAAATGTTCCCCCAAATAGTCACATCTTTACTGAACATGGACAGACTTTCTTCTTGCCATTCCTTTAAAAACACTGTAAGACAACAATGTCCATGGCGCTATACTGTGGTAAGTATCCTAGATTACCCAGAGTTGACATTAGAACTTTTCACAGCGCACAGGAGGGTGGACCTACGTCACATGCAAACGCCATGCCATTTGATGTAAGAGACGTGAGCACTGGATTCTCATTGCACTCTGTTGCTTTAAGCCACTGAGATTTTGTTACTTATCTGTGTAGCACAAACTAGGAAGACCTAAGATAGCTAATGAACCAGGGGGCGCGGGAGACGCAAAGAAATGAATGAACTTAGGATGTTGAGTGGTAAATTCAACAAAACATGTCCTCCGTATATGTGAGAAATACCTGCTTAATATTTTATCCCAGTATTCATTTTTAATATATTTACATGGTATCTTTACATAAAGAATATTTATCATTTTACAGAAAGTAATATATGCACTGTGATAGTCTCTTCCTATATTTTTAGGTTTTAAAAAATACATTTTCCACCAACACATGACAAAAGGACAATCATTCCACCATCAATTTTTCAATAAATGTTTCTTTCTCGAACAGTTGTAACATACCACTTTCATTCTACACTAGCTTTTCATGTATCCTGGGATAGAGTCCCAAGCTTTGGGAATTCTTCTAGGGATATGTTGGAAAAGACTGCTTCATTTATTATAGCTCCATAGTAAGCTTTTATAGTTCTCCCTAATATTTTTATTTTTCCAGTATTTCTTGACCTTTTTCATCCATTTGGCCTTCTTATTGTAATATAAATATTGAAATGCTTTTTTCCTGATAAGATCATTTTCCTAAAAAAAAATCCTCAAAGGAATAAAGACATCATATTACAGTAATACCTCCATAGCAATGTTTACAGCAGTGACCTATAGGTCCATCAACAGAAGAATGGATAAAGAAAATTAGTATTTATTTACAATGGAATACCATTTAGTCATAGAAAAGATAAATCTGAATCATTTGTAGGAAAGTGGATGCATCTGAGACCATAATGATAAATGAACTAAACCAGACACAGAAGGTTAAGTACCACACGGTTTGTTATATGAGAAAAGTGAACTATAAATAATTTAAAGAGCAAAATAAAAGAGAGACGATAGAAAACAGAGAGATAGACTCAGTGGAGATAGAAAGGAAATCTGGGACGGGAGAAGTGAGAGAACGGAAGAAGGGGAAGTCAAAATGATCAAGATGCAGTATGTGTGTATACTAATTCCACAAGAAGATTGTAATTACTATGTATAACAAACTTATACCAATAGAAAGGAGGCCTGGACTCAGGCAGCGTGTCGGTCTGTCTGAGTGATCTCGGCTGCTGTCTGAGATCCCACGCGACGTTAGACCGGCTGAGTCCAGCTGCATGGTTCCAGCGGGTCGCTGAGAGGTCACCGCACCCCGAGGCCTGGGGAGACCCAGCTCTGCAACGAGGTCCGCAGACCCTGGGAGGGGAGACCAGCGGGGATCTGCCCTTTCCGCTGGACTCGCCACCTCCTGGGGCCACATTCAGCCTGGATTTCAGATCGTGTACAAAATACATGGGTAAGACTTCATTTTTTTTTTTTTCAGAAAGCATTAAACTCTTTGAGGTTATATGTCACTAACTACCTTTGAGAAAATATATTTTAATGGGGTGATTGATCTGACACTGCAGATTTCCCTGTAGATTGCTGTACCTCCTCTATTTATGCTGAGAGAGAGCCTAAGTGTGTGGATTAGAGCTCTGGCTTTGGAACAAGATAGACTTGGGTTGGATCTTGGTTTGGATTTTCTCGCTGACTAGTCAGGTGACCTTCAACACGTTACTCAACTATTCAGACTCTTCATGTCCTCCAGGACGAATTATCTATTTTACAGGGTCACAAGGATTGTATAATATGTGAAGAGTGTGTGACATCCGGCTAGAAGAGAGGAAATGTTTGACAAACAGCTTCCAGCCTTTGAAAGAGCAACACAGTCTGTTAGTTCTGTTGGGGTCTGGGGACCACGGCAGACTCCAGGTATCTTTTCCTTCTACCAGTGAAATCTTAGATAAAATATTCAACATTTATAAGTCTTGGTTTCCTCGTCCGTTGAAGAAAGATAAATATTTTTATCTGATAATAGTACTGTCAAATTGAGAACAAATAAAACCTTTAAAGTGCTTAGAATCTTCCTGCCTCAAAGCAAGAGCTCAGTCTATGAGTTATCATACTTTGAGCTTCAGATTCCAGGGACGTGAGGGAAGTTGATGCTTTTGAGCTTGTTCACAGTTCCCAGCAGACTCAGCCTTTGGAAGCAAGAGAAAAATGAGTTTGAGAGAAGGTTGCAAGTTAAAGCAAAGACAAGGCCCAGGGACCGTCTTGTCTCGGAAGGGCCTTTTCTGGTTAAGATGTCTCTCTTCCCTGAGGCCTGCAGGAGAGCTCCTACTATTTCATGTTGTACACCATCATCAAAGCACATTACAGGTAGTAATGTCAGCCCCTAGTCTTTCCTAAAACGTTCACTGGCCATAAACCTTCGCTTCCCTTTTTGTAAGTTGTTTGGATTCAGGGAGGCTGTTGCATCAGTTCCATGAAGTTCAGTCCAGCCTGACAGCACCCCAGGCCCCTTCTTAGACAACACCATACAAAACCAGGTTTGACCAGTCTGATCTTGAATTTTTTCCTTCTGAAATACACATTCAGTAAAAAATCCATTCTAAGACTTTGGAAATCATTATTATGTTCTCTTTTATTCTTGGATAAATTGAGGTTCTAATTGGTTAACAGTCTTCCCAAAGACACAGAAAAGATGGATATGGTACAAATAAATTTCTCTTATCCTATAAAGAAATGAGTAGAAGAAAAACTATGGACCATGAAAAAAACCACAAAATCAATCTTAGTCCTCTTCTCCCTCAAAAGTTGAGTATAACCCAATGGTCTTACAGAGCTGCTTTGATTTTAAAAGTTTGGGCTTGGATCAGCAGAAAGAGTAATTCTCTTCCTTGAGGGCAATATCATGTAGTGGAAAGAGTACAGAATTTGGAGTTAGAAATTCCTGGATTCAAATGTTCATTCTGCTCCTTGCTAGCTGTGTAGCAAGGTGGACAATGTCCTTGATCTCTCTGTACTTCACTGTGTTCATTGGTAACATAGACATGTCTATCCCATCTTGCAAGACAACAGTCAGGATTAGAGCTACAGTGAGATGGGCCAGCACGGTGGCACACACCTGAAATCCCAGCACTTGTGAGACTGAGCCAGGAGGATCGCTGGGAGTTCAAGGCCACCCTGCGCTACATGGTGAGTTCAAGGCTGGTCTGAACTGTGTAGCGAGACCCTGTCTCAAAAAATAAAAATAAAACATAAATAAAGAGATATGGGCGGATGTGCGCATGGCACAAACCCAGTGTGGCTGCATCTGCACCCCAAGAATTTGCCACCTGACCTCTGGTCAGATTCTCTGAACCCCGGGAAGTAGCCACATGACAGACAGTAAGTGGACTTTGACAATTTCAGCATTAGACACTGAGAACAGTGTTGAAATTCACCAAGTTTGTGTTTGAAAGTCAAAAGAGTCTGATTAACTGCAGAAAGATTTTTTTGATTCCTTAAATCATCAAGATGCAGTAAAATATAAGGAGACAAAACAAATTCATAGCAAAGAGCACAGAATGTACCATCAGCCAACTCTTCCACCCCCACTAGTAATCTTATACAAATTAATCTCTCAGAGATTTAAATTCCTCTTTGGTAAAAATATATAATAACTTTTTAAAGGGCAATTTCTAGGATGAAATAAGATAATACATGCAAAGCACTCAAAATCTTTAGCAGAATGGATAAGTAAAATATGCCATAACCAAATGAAGAACGACTATAATAAAATCACAAATAACCAACTAGATTTGCCTACATTACAGAGACAAATCACAAAAATAGTGAATGGAGAAAAAAGCAAACGGGAGTTGTGTCAAAGTATCATGTGGTATATATATATACATATATTAGAAATATAGATATATTTATATATGTATTAGAAATATAGATATATTTTATATATTAAAATATATATTTATATATATTAGAAATATAGATATTTATACACATTAGAAATATATATATTTATATATTAGAAATATATATGTTTAGATATATATTAAAATATGTATATTTATATATTAGAAATATATATTTATATATTAGAATATATTCCAATATATATAATATATATTAGAATAATATATTATATATAATATATATATAAATATAAATATTTCTATTTGAAATAATTGAAATTTATATTATTTATTTGAAATAATTAATTTCAAATTTTATATATATTATATATATATTTATATATTAGAAATGTATATATTAGACTCAAGAGCAGCCTCCACCATAATATATATATTTATATATTAGAAATATATACATATTTATATATATTAGAAATAAATATATTCAAAATATATTTTTTATATACATTAGAATTTTAATATATATAAATATATATATATATTTCTAAGTATTCATGAAAGGAGCAATCCAGAGTGGGTAGCCACGAGGACTGGGGAAGGAGCAGAGATGGAGGAGAAGCAAAAAACAATAAAATAAGATGAGGAAGAACCTCGCTTTCATTAGGATGATTCTTATCAGGAACTGGAGCATATGACTCATTTAATTTTGGACCTGAAACCCTTTCATAATATGTTTAAGAAACTGTCAGTCAGCTGAGCTAGAGCCTGCGTGTTTCATATACTCTGTAATTAGTAGCTGAAGTGTGCACGTTCATAACATTGTGACTATTGGGAAAATCCTTTCAACATGTTCCTTTAGCCTTTATACCTTGACATATAAATCATGGATGTGAGAGACGAAAGAATTCCAGTAATGATGAAATCCAGAGCCACTATTTTTCCGAACAGAAAGTGAAGCCCAAGGAGGGGAAGTGAATCTCAGGTGGTTCCTCAGCTAGTTAGTGTCGGTGGTGAAGCTGGACACCGTGGAGCTGGACCAGTCCTGAGAAGGCCTTCAAAGAAGCTTCTGCATCCTTGGCCCCTGCAGCAGGGGGTTGAACAGCCCAAGAAGGGCATGTTGTGTGTGATAAGTCAGTGTCCCTCCCACTGGTGACTCCTGACTGGAGCTAGAGGAGGCTTAGACTCAAGAGCAGCCTCCACCAAACTTCCACGAACCTGTGTGGAATCAATATGGCAGCCATGGTTTTACAATATGGCAGCAGTGGCGGGCTAGTGGGCCTCACTGCAAGGGCAACACCTGTCCAAACCCAGGCAGGAGGAAGATCGTAAGGCTCCCTCGGAATCCAGAGGCCCTGCCTGCTATTACCAGGTCTGTGGACAATTAATTCTTTGGCTTTTGAGCAAGTCATTGTTTGACCACATTGTGTCAGTTATCTTATCACAAAATAATAGCTATCAATCATGCCCACTCACAAGGACATGGAGGCAAGAACAGATGTTAATGGCTATAAAAATGTATGGGGGAAAAAGGTATAGCCAGGTGTAGTGGCACATACCTGTAACCCCAAAACTGTGGGAGGCTGAGGTGGGAAGACCACAAGTGCAAACCCAGCCCAGTCAACTTAGACACCTTTTATCAAAATAATAAATTTCAAATGTCTTGGGGATATAATGCAGTGCAAAAGCTCTATGTTCAATCTCTAATGTCACAAAAATTATGTTAAAAAAATTATGAGGAATGAGTAGTTTGTAGTACAACAGATTTTATCAAAAATGGCAATCCCGTGTTGCCACAGCAAGTAAAATTCCTAGTTGTCCCAATAGAAAATAATTTAATAATGTAATTTTTATATTCTTGGATTTGGTTATAGATTCAAGGAGTTTGCATTAGAAAATTCTACCCTGAGGAAATCGGAGATGTGCTAGTAGGAGGCCAGCCAAGAATTCCAAGGCAAGTGGTGTTGGGTGTTGGAATCAGGAGCCTCAGATGATGTGGGCCCTGGTTCCTCCCCAAGTGAGGCCAACACATAGTTTTACCTGTGTGGTCTCAGTTTCTCATCCTCAACTAAGATTAAAGTTTCCTCCAGTGGGATTGTTGCTCGGAATCTATAAGACATTGTGAGTAGAAGTTTCTAGAACAGGGGAGATGGCTTCCTTGCAGTGAGATTATTTCTCAGGATGTATAAGATATTGTATATAGAAGGTTCTAGAATCCCAGGTCTCTTATCTTCACAGGAATTTCCAAACAAATATTTAGAACCAGAAAGATACCCTCCTGTGTAGTAGAATCTATACAATATTGTGAGTGGAAGGTTCTAAAACAGGAGAAATATTTTTTAAAAAGAAGCCATGAATCTAGGCTTCCACGCAAAAGTTCCATTCAGCCCTTACACCCTCTAATGTGGATTTTAGAGGGAGCTGGAATGGTGAGCTGCAAGCACAGTATTATGCTGTGACTCAGATCTCTGCAGATGGCAACAAGAAATTTAAAAAAATGGAAAGTTACCATGACTCAAATATAAAGCACACTAAATATAATTATCGTGAGCAATTGGTAAAGACAAGAAAAGAGCATTTATTCCACATGATGTTTGAAAGCTTCTCCTAGAAGCAACAGAAGTGTAGTGACATTTCTTTATCTATGTATCCAATTATACTGTTTAGTCTTTTAGTGTACATCACGTGTCCAATCACAGTAGAGAAATACCACTTACTACTTCATGATTAATCCATAGACAGAGTATAGGAGATTTAACTTGAATAGCAGGCACTGTAACATGAAAGAGATAGAAGATTGAAGTGTTTTTTTTTAAATGGGCAGAAAGAAGAAAGCATATTCTTCAACTTTGTTAGTGAGAGTCCATATTTAATTATTAAACAAAGATAGGTATATCTATAGATATTTGACAGAGATGAAAACAAGCATATATATTATTTAAAGAGGTATAGATAGCAAAATAGCAAAGATTATGTGAGGGAAGTGCGTTATTTTCCAGAACAAAAGCCAATAGATACCACCTAGAATTGACGATAATCATAGTAAAATAATAATAGCTACCTTATTTGACCCTTTCTGTGCTGGGGGTGCTGCCCTACACCTCTTACAGGTTTTAACTTCTTTAATTCTCAAAATAACCTGACTATTTCAGAGTACTTTTCCTATGTAACTGATAAGAAATTGAGGCACAATGGATTGGGTAACTTGCCCAAACCCACATAAAAATAGCAAGACCATGAGTTTGAACATAACATTTATAATTATAGTGTTATAGCCAGATGTCATGATCCAACCCCCGTAAACCCAGCACTCAGGAGGATGAGGCAGGAGGATCATGAATTCAAGGCCAGCCCAAGCTATGGAAGGAGTTCAAAGCTGGCCCGGGCTTTTTTCAAGACACTGTCTTGAAAAAAACTCATTGTGTTACAAATAATGAAAAGTTGTAAAGCACATTATATTGAAGACGATAGTCTCCAAGCTGGGGGCTAATAACAATGAAAGTGCAGAGAAATACTTTTAGTTATTAAACAACATCATCTGAGTAGGAAATTTTGGCTACCTACCTGCCTGAAAAATCATTTCACAGTAAGAAAATATATCAATGTGTATTGTAAGGGAATAATCAAGATGAAGAGCAGATTCACCATCTTCTAACTACTTAAAGGCTTTTGTGAGAAGATGGCATTAAAATCATCGAATCGGGAGGGAGAGAATCAAGGTCAGAGTGTGGGAGGTGCGGAGGGAGCGCCCAGCTCCCGAGAGAGCTTTACCAGACGAGCCGTCCGCAGAGGGAGGCTGCCGAGCAACCGGAGACCCGTGCGGTGGACGTGCATTGGGGGAGACTCCAGCCCCAGATGGCGATGCAACAGATGTTGTCCTGGCCCCTCCCGACCCTGAGAATCATGCGGCTCTTATCTTCACAGCGATTTCCAAATGTGAACCGGAATTAATCTGAGTGGGAAGCACCCGTTCCCGTCTCACCCCATAAGATGCATGAGATGCCCAAGGAGAATCAGCCAGTTTCACTATTTCTGAAAATCAACATCTATAAATAGACCCAAAATTATCGACTCAACTTCTACCACAGAGAAAAGATCCTGTCTCAGTGCTGGGGTTTTTTTAAACTTCATCCCCACTCTCAGAGCAGCAGTGAGCGGTGAGCACATGGCGAAGAGCAGTCTCAGCGCGGTGACCGAGTTCGTCCTCACGGCCTTCGCTGACCACCCCGACCTGGAGGTTCCTCTTCCTGGTGTTTCTGGGCTTCTACCTCGTCAGCCTTCTGGGGAACATGCGGATGATCGTTCTCATCCAAGTAGACGCCCAGCTCCACACCCCGATGTTCTTCTTCCTGAGCCACCTTGCCCTGCTGGATGCCTGCTACACCTCGGTCGTCACCCCTCAGATCCTGGCCACGCTGGCCACAGGCAAAGCTGTCACCTCCTGTGGCCACTGTGCTGCCCAGTTCTTCTTCACCATCTGTGCAGGCACAGAGTGCTTCCTGCTGGCCGCGATGG